>JAKTTW010000073.1:0-60850 GCA_030560525.1 Diutina catenulata
GAGGGGAGGCGGACGCTGCGGGAGGTTTTCGTCTGATCTGTGCCGACCAGGCGAAAACGCGCACTGAACGTGGGGGGAGGGAGGAGGAAGCAGGAGAAATTGAGGGAGGGAAGGGCAGGAGGGAGGAGGGTGGGGATGGTTTTAAGTGGTTACTAGATATGTGTGGAGCGGTTAGTCTACAGTTTAGAGCGTGTTTTCTTAGCGTAGTGGTGATTCCCGTTTGGTGTGGCGAGAGCCAGGCCTGAAGATGGCTCTGCTGAGGCTGAGCTCATGGTGCATATGGGTGAGGGGAGGCTGCTTGGAGCAATGGGGGTGTTTGGGTGAAAAGAGGCTCGGTGGCTGCGTAGAAACCAGTTTCTATAGTCGGCAGACAGCGCCCCAGGCCCGTTTCTCTTGCCGTTGCCTGGCTTCGGTTACCATTGTCACTGATTGTGTGGCCAGGGCTCCGTAACCAGGATCACCAATGGGGCCATGGCTTGCGGCTCAGCCAGGGCTTGGCAGGTCAGGCGCGGGCTCAGCGTGACGGTGGGGCGCAGTAAGTGGGGTGTGGGTGTGGCTGGCCGGTGGATTAACGGGAGTGTCTGGACTGAGCCGGACTGAGCTGGTGGGTGGGGTTTTCTGCCACCTGGTTACTAGGTGGGTGGTAACATAGTGGCGGTGGGGGGAGAAGGTACAGCGGGGAAAGAAACGGGTGGACGCAAAGGGGTCAGGAGGTGTTCTAGAAGAGTCGAGGGGGTTTGTGAAGGTATTGTTTTTAAGTGCGTTTGAAACCCGTTTAAGACCCGGAAAGACCCTAAATGTGAATATAATGGTGGAGTCAGTCTAAACGGGTATAACCTGTTCAGACGGAATAGCGATTTAGGGTAATTAGCACTGAGGTAGTATTTAGTACTAGCTAGTATTCTGCACTGAGCTAGTATTCAGCACTTAGCTAGTATTTAGCACTGAGGCGATATTCACGAGCTAGTATTCACTGAGGTATTATTCACGAGCTAGTATTCACTGAGCTAGATACATATTCACCGAGCTAGTATTCAGCCCATTGACACAATCGTGCACGCAGAATGTCTGGAGAATGCCTGGAGTTTATTCTTTCGCCTATTCTTTCGCATGTTGACACTACGGTTATGAACGGACCGGTGATGTTGGGTAAATGTCGGAAGACGCAAGAGTCTGCGCGAGCGTTGTGAAAGGACTCCTTAGTTACTCAATGGACCTAATCAGTGGACCTACTCAGTGGGCCTACTCAGTGGGCCTACTCAGTGGACTCCAGGGTATTGCTTTGTGGTAAACGCCATGACGTCATAGGAGAGTCGCCTCACAGATGACTCTAACGAAGAGTCTCAGAACACCCCCAACTTTTACATCTTTCTCACACAAATGGCAAACAAGACCACCAAACAGCATTCTACGAGCCTTATGGGCCGCCACTACCAAAGTAATCACCTTTAAAAACACCGTAGTCACTCGCATCCACCACATCCATCACATTACCCCTGCTTCCACCCCTTAATCACCCCTATGCCACCACCCTAGCCTCACACCCACCAGCCACCACCTCCTGCACCACCCGGCCCATTTCCCGCCTTTCCCTTCATTTCCGCACGCCGACGCCTTCTCCATTCCCCTTCTCCTTTCCCTTCTCCTTTCCTTCCTTCATACCCTCGTGCAGCAGTGCGACTGAAAAATTTCACCCGATCGGACCAGTCGTCACCTGCCATGCTCAAGAGATTACCGACCCAGGAGCGGCTCAACCAGGTCAAAAAGGCGCTGGCGGAGATCTTCGGCCACACCTGGAACCCGTCGTGTGCGCGGAACGGGGCCAAGATCCTCCGTGCGCCCCTCAAGGGGCCCGAGGTCGTCAACTACTACGGGGTCAACGACCTGATGCCGACGTTCCGCGACTTTAAGGAGTGGTTCCCCGAGCTCAAGTTGACCGACCCGAAGGAGCAGTACCGGTTGAAGATGGTGGCGGACCGCAAGAAGCGCAACAAGGGTGCCCCCAAGAAGAAGACCGAGGCCCCGTCGAAGAAGAAGAAGTAGCTTGTATATAGTCAATGCATAATGAATAGAGAACGGGAGAACACGGGTGGTAGAGAGAGTAGAGAGCAGGGGAGAGAGTAGAGAACAGGGGAGAGAGTAGGGTATCAGAGAGGGGTAGAGAACTGGGGTCAGAATATAGTGGTGGTTGAGAACAGTGGTGTCAGAGAACAAGGGTTTCAGAACAGGTGGTAGAGCGCAGGAGAGTAAAAGAACAGGAGTCTCAGAAAAGAGTCAGAGAACAGGAGTCAGAGAACAGGGGCAGAGAAGAGGGGTATCCCAGCGTGTTTGCAGTGGTCGGGGTGCGTATCAAACGGTGCTATTTGCGTATCAAGCAGTGCTAGTTGCGTGAAGCGGTGCGTAAAGCATTGCGAAGCGGTGCTAATTGGCGTCAGAGCTCACACGAGAATTGTGGGCGGGCCATGGCGTCTGATGCCGCTTAGCGTGAAGCATTCCTGCTTGGGGTGGCGAGAATGGAGCTTTAGGAGCGATTTAATGGACTACTTCGTGTGAAGAAATGACTACCTGTGAAAGATGCCTACTATTTGACGCCTCGTAGACGATGCCACCTGCGGGCGTCCGTCCTATCCGTAAGGGGAACTCCCAAGCCTCGTTTAGTGTTGTTTCCAGGGGTATATGTCGGTCATCTTCGGCTCAATTGGCCCATCAAGCCAGATGTATGGATGTACCTTTGATAATCATGTGAGGATTCGAATGGGATTAAAAATCGGTACAACTACGCTACGACACGTCTGCCAACGGGAGAAACCATAAACGGTGTTGGACTCTCAAAACACCCCAGCTCTGTTTGTGCCACTCATAAATCCGTCCAGATCTAAATCTCCGGAACTCATTGTCTGATTATTTTTTATCGTACTTCCACCTAAAGATTCTTGGCAGACATACAGTTTGCGTACTTCCCAGTGCTCGGTTAACCTGCGTACCCGAGGTGAATTAGCCTTGGGATACTCTTGGCATTTTTACGCTGTGGTAGCCCTAAACGAGTTTTTCTCAGTTAGTCGTGGCAGAGGTACAAATCCGTGAAAATAATATTGGGACAAAAATATTCGGGGTTTGAACAAAACAGATCACCGGCTTCAATAAACCCACATCTCGAACCGAAAACTACATTGTTGTTAGTACACAAGTGCACTATATTTTTTAAGCCATAAACAAATTCTATACAAACCCCGAAGGGTTAAATAATAATGACTAGGGCCTCAACAATCAAGGCATCCTAGGGTATAATTAAGTGCACAGAGGGCACTCCAACACCAACCAGTACTCGGTGGCAGTCAAGGTAGCTGTCACGTACTCAATGATACACAGCTCCGGGTGCAGGGGGATGGACTGCGAGGGCAACGGATCGGGGTCCTTGGTCAAGGTGATCGTAGTGACCCCGGTAGAGGGGATAGAGATGTCGGGCTTGCCATCGGAATCAGTAGGAATGGTAACCGTGGTCTGCCCACCTCCGTTAGTAGGAAGCGAGTTGGAGGTGATGGTAGTAAGACCGCCTTCGCCACCGCCTCCGGTAAGAGTGTGAGTGGTCAAAGTGGTGTCCTTAGAGGGGGTAGGGCAAGGCTCGCTCGTCGTCGAGGTGGTAGGTTCAGGCTCAGGCTCGGGCACCTTGTAGCCGGGCTGCTCGGGACGAACGGGACAGGCAGGACAGTAACTCTTGGGGATGGGAGTGGCAGTGAGCGGAACGGTGCCCAGGTACTTGATGGCGTTCTTGGCCACCTTGACACCACCCACTTCGGCGGTAGCAATCTTGAACTGAGTGGGGAGGTAGCCCTTACCAATCTTGAAGTTGACGGCCACCTTCTTAGCCTGGTCGTGGTAGATAGAGAGGATACCCTTGTTAGAGTCGTAGTTGAAGTGGAGAATCTGGCCTTCGGAAGCAATGAAGTTACCCTTGCCGAAACCGGCCACCAAGTAGGTGTACTTGGCGTTGTAGTTGGTAGTCAAAATGTGGGCGGAAGGAGAGTCCAACACAATGGTCTGGTCAGTGTAGATCGGGTCGGCGTGGTTTCTGATGTGGACCAACGAATTGGCCTGGGCACGGATACACCCACACCCGTAGACCTTGTTCATTTGCTTGAAGACCATGTTGTTCAAACAAATCGAACCCTTGTTGAGGGCGTTCTTACCCGCCATCCCCAACGTGAGCTCACCCTGGGGAGTCCCCTCGTTGTAGACAGAGACCACCCCCCAGTTCTCCCAGTGAGGCGACCGGATGTTAACCTTGGGCACCTGCTCGGAGCCACCACCCAAAAACATCCATCCCTTGTTGTAGAACTTTGACTTGAGGTCGATATCGTAGTTGAAAGCCGTGGTAGAAAGAGGCGAGTAAATCAGCACCAACCCGTAGTTGTACAAGTGGTTGAAGGCCAGGGAGACCACCTGCTTACCCTTTTTTCTCGGGATCGAAGAGTCCCAGAAGGCAGCGTTGTCGTAGATCTTCAACTGGTTGCTGAACCGAGTGAGCTGGTTGTTGATGATAGACATGTACGCGTTCTTGTACACGTAGATGTCGTTGATGTTCATCTCAGGCATGCCCTTACGGTTAATGATCGTGTTCTGAGTAATCGTCGTAACCGTGGCCGCAGCCACGGCCAAGTAGACAAAAAGCTGGAGAATCTTCATCGCTGGACAAAGAGAAAACACATAGAGAAAGAGCTATATTTATAGGACCCAGAATCAAGACTTGAGCTTGTTTCCACACCATAATTGCCCTGAATTATTTTTGTCTATTTCCCTTTCTGGCGATTACTCAAGGAATGATCGCCAAGAGTGTTTAAAAAACCCCAGAAAATCAGACAAAGACAAGAGAAAAAGGCCTGGCGGTTGCAGAAAAAGAAAACAGACTTAAAACGTACACCCTCGAAACTTCATCGATCTAGGTTAATGCTTCCCCCGGATTGCACCCAGTAGGCGAGCGACGCACGAGACCGCCTCTATCCTATTTTTACCTATCCAGAGTTTCCCTCGGTCGGCTGATGAACACGAGATGTGCAGACGTTACCAAAATCTGTATTTCGCCCGATACGAGTGGAAATGGGCCTAATTAGGTAGGTAACGGTCCAAAGCGGTTAAAAAAAAGCCCTTCGGTAAACAGGGTGAATTTAAAGCCATAATATATTATTGTAGGGTATATTCAAACTACTTACAGAGAACAATTAGAGCAGTTTAAGGCATTTAAGTGCACAGGGGGCACTCCAAAACCAAGTAGTACTCAGTGGCAGTCACAGTAGCAGTCACATACTCAATCACACACAGCGAAGGGACGGGG
Source organism: Diutina catenulata (assembly GCA_030560525.1). Classification (NCBI taxonomy): domain Eukaryota; kingdom Fungi; phylum Ascomycota; class Pichiomycetes; order Serinales; family Debaryomycetaceae; genus Diutina; species Diutina catenulata. The sequence continues at coordinate 5,330 of JAKTTW010000073.1, forward strand.
CCGGGAGTCTGCTCGGGGAGCGGCTCAGGGTCCTTGGTCAAAGTGAGAGTGGTCACCCCAGAAGTGGGAACGGGCACCTCGGGCTTGCCGTCGGTACCGGTGGGCAAGGTAACGGTGGTCTTGTCGCCGCCGTTGGTGGGGAGGGGGTCAGAAGTGACAGTGGTGAGGGTGGTCTTGGGAGCGGGAGCAGTGTAACCGGGCTGCTCAGGACGCACGGGACACCCGGGACAGTAGTTCTTGGGGATGGGAGTGGCAGAAAGCGGGACGGTACCCAGGTACTTGATGGCGTTCTTGGCCACGGTGACACCGTTCAACTCGGCAGTGGCAATCTTGAACTGAGTGGGGAGGTAGCCCTTACCAATCTTGAAGCTGACAGCCACCTGCTTGGCCTGGTCGTGGTAGATGGTAAGGATACCCTTGTCAGAGTCGTAGTTGAAGTGAAGAATCTCACCCTCCGAGGCAATGTAGTTACCCTTACCAAACCCGGCAACGTTGTAGGTGTACTTGGAGTTGTAGTTGGTAGTCAAGATGTGGGCGTTGGCCGAGTCCAACACAATGGTCTGGTCAACGTAAATGGGGTCAGCGTGGTTCTTGATGTGAACCAACGAGTTCTCACCCACACGGATACAACCGGAACCGTACACCTTGTTCATCTGAGTGAACACGAAGTTGTGCAAACAAATGGAACCGGCGTTGAGGGCGTTTCTACCAGCCAAACCCATCTGGTAGTTACCCTGAGGGCCCGAGTTCTGGTACATGGAGATGGCACCCCAGTTCTCCCAGTGACCAGACTTGAGGTTGACGAAGGGGCGCTTTTCCGACCCACCGTCACCACCCAAGAACATCCAACCCTTGTTGTAGAACACGTTCTCGGTGTGCATCTCGTAGTTGAACTCCGAGGTGGACTCAGGCGAGTGGATGACGGTCAAACCCCAGTTGTAGAAGTACCGGAAGGTCGACGACACCACCTGCTTACCCTTCTTGCCGGGAACCGACGAGTCGTAGTAGGCAGCGTTGTCGTACACCTTGAACTGGTTGGAGAACCGGGTGAGCTGGTTGTTGATGAGCGACCAGTAAGTGTTGTGGTAGATGTAGACGTCGTCAACACCAATCTCGGCCATCCCCTTGCGGTTCTCGATCTTGCTCAGAGTGAGCGTGGTGATCGCAGCAGACGAAACAGCCAAGTACGCAATAAGCAGTTGGATCTTCATTGTTGTGGAAAAATCCCAGAGACATCCCCCGAATTTATAGCATTCCCGTCGGCTCCTCGTGGATTCACATTCGCTCCAAAATTATTTTTTGTGACCCTGCATTGTTCCTTCCTGTAATCGCAATAATATCGAAATACAACAAAGATAGTCCCGAGATACGACACTAGCGATCGATGCTAGCAAAAATCGCTTTCTGTGGCAACACACTCGCAAGAGTACCCGTTCGTGCTGGTTGTGCTAGTGGTCCCGCCTGGCCGAGGTATGAGTCCATTCCCCAGTTCAGAGCCCACGCTCCCGATTGGGCAGCTGAAATTGACAACACGATCAGCCAACACCGGCAGACAAAGATCCTGGGCGGATTTACGACCTGATAGCACGTAGGGAATCCCAAAAGGAAAATTAGTGGGCCAATTCGGGAGGTACTTACGGCACTGTGGCCTGCCAGCCTTGTGACGCACGCATAATGCCACCAAACGGTTCGCACACCGCAGCCATTCCCATCTCGGAAGTCCATCGTCGAATTTGTCGACAGATGTTAGCTCATCGTGTGTCGTGACGCGAAAGCATCCGTTTTCGCTGTTGGGGTTGCCGGTGATGGTCCGCGAGGTGGAGGGTATTATTGAAAGAATATCCGTTAAATATTAAGCGTATCCACTAAAAAATATCAGCCTGTTCACATGAAAAATCACCACCACCGGGTCAACCTTCGCAGAGACCCCGATCTGCGGCCTTGGGTGACTAGCTAGTGTTGCCATTAGTGCCGTGACGCGCTCTTCGCTCCTGCCGACATGAGGCAGTCGTGCCAAGCTTTGCCATACATAGAGCTACAAAGTGACGCCTCAAACGGATAACGGCGGCTTCAAGCAGCCCTCGCGTAAGCACGGGTATTCTAGACGGCTGTCACTCTGCCTCGTCTATGGGCAAACGTATCGGTAATCTCGGTGTCGTTGCCGAGCGTCGGCATATGCTTCTTCGTCGGCTCGACGATTTGCCAAGCGTCAGGGGCGGTGAGCACGACAAGCGTGCCCGCGGGGGTGGTGGCAGCGTCGAGGAGGCGCTGGGGGCTGGCGTAGGCAGTAAAGAACGTCCCCATGGCAAACACCACCACCTCGTTGGTGCCAAGAAGGTAGAGATTGTCGTCAACTCCGCCAAACGCCTTCCGGAGCCGCTCCCCGGTGTGGAGAACCGCCACCACCGCAAGCTGCCCGTTGTCCACGGTAAAAATAGCCACGTCCTCCAGGAGAGCCACCACAACGTACTCGGCCACCACCGTGAGCCCCACCACCCGGTCACTTAAAAGCTCCTGGTCTCGCCACACCCGGTAGCCCCCGCTGGCGTGCTTCTCCCACACCCGGTCCACCAGCGCAAGCGAGAGAGCCATCGCCAGGCCCATGCGACGCCTGTGGGCGGCGTAGAGCTTCACCTCCACCCCAGACCCGCTCATACTCGCCCAAACATACCCCGCTCGGTGCCAGCTTCCGACACTGCCGAGGGCGTCTGCGTCGACCACCAGGGCGTACTGGTCGCCCAACCCGCTGTAGAGCTCCAACCGGGCCAGCCCGATGGCGTGGTCCCCGTTGAACACCGCGAGATACCGCCCGTCGGGGCTCCAGCTCACACTGCCCGGGCGGAAACACGGCAGAGCCACCGGAAACGTGTTGGCAGACACACTGGCAAACCCGTGGTTGGCAAACACATACGCCACGGCGCCCGGACTGTCGCTACACACCACCAGCCACCCCCCAACCCGCCTGGTTTGGAAGGAAAGAGGCTTAGGCACGACCAAAAGAGGCAATTCGCAGCAAACCAGATACAAAAACCACTGGAGGCGGGCCATCACCACGAGCTGAACCGCCCCAGTGTACGCCCCGGTGGGCGAGGCGGCCAAACTGGGGCTGGTCTCGGCAGGAACCCAGTGGACACCGATGACGTCCTGGTCCGGGCTCAAAACCAGAGGACTTACCAGAGGTTCGCCAACACGGTGGCTGGCGCCGGGCTGGGCCCAGTCGGGGTCAAACACGAGCACGGTGACCAGCGTGGGGCCCACGAGAGCCACTTTGCTGGTGGCCAGCAGCCCCACCGGCTCCCACACCGCGTGTTTATACGGCTCTACGGGCCATCGCTGGACGGCGGTGCCCAGCACGACGTCGTACACAGTGGCCTCCCCGCTGGCGTACTCCAACACGTACTGGCCGCAACAGGAAAGGCTCATTTTATCGTCCCAGGTGGTTTGGGGTGGTTTTTTCGTGGGCTCCGACTCTGGGCTGCCCGGTGGTGGTGGGAGTGCACACAGGCTGTTTTGATTTGGGCCGCGCCACTACACCACGAAGACGAGGGAAGACGGGCGAAAGGAGGGTAAAAGTCGGTGGCGACCCCTGTGTCTGAGCGCGTTTTCGTGACCACCGCCTCTGGTTTGCCCGCTCTATGTGGTCAAACCACCAGAAAACACGTCCGGACCCCGCGTTCTCTCTGTGGTTGCCGGCCCCCCTCGGGTCATTTTTCGCACCTCACAACACCTCTCGGCACACCACCCGACCCTGCGGATGCCGACGATAGAGCCACCCACACGAGGGCCCCTTGCCACGGGCTCACGGCTCTCTGCACTAGCGCACGCAGCCTCGGTGCTGGCCCCGCGACTGGTCGCGGACCGCACTCCCCGCGCCGCCGCAGGAGGTGCCGGCACCTCCGTTGCCCCGGGGTCCAGTTTAGCTATAGACGGGGACTGGCAACGCCAGCAACGGGAGCTCATGCTCACACAAGTCCTGTCCACTAATGGGCGGTCCAGACGGGCTCCGAGAGCACCCAAGTCGCTTGAGGCCGCGTTGGCCCAGTACCAGCCGCATGGGCTGACCGCTGCGGTGGTGCTCCCTCCTCCCGCACCGGAGGAAGGCACAGCACCAGCGCAAAGCACAGCACCAAGCCCAGCACGAGGCACAGCACCGAGTGCAACCAAAAACGCGGGCACATCGGGCCAAACACCGAAGCGAGGCCGAGGCAGACCCCCGAAGGTGAAGGCGAACCAGGAGAGCGGGACAGCCGAGAAGCCCAAGAAGCCTAGGGCTACCAGTGCAAAGAAGGCCAGTGCAAAGAAGGCCAGTCCAAAGAAGACCAGTCCAAAGAAGACCAGTCCAAAGAAGACCAGTGCGAAGGCCACCAGTGAGAAGAAAACTACCAGTGCAGACAAGTCCAGTGCAGATAAGGCCACCGGTGCAGACAAGGCCACCGGTGCCAGCACAGACACACCCACGCCTAAAAAGCGTGGACGCCCGAGGAAAAACCCGCTCCCATCCACGGTTCCACCAACGGAGCCGAAGAAACGCGGTAGACCGAGGAAGCAACCGTTGCCACCAGCACAGACGCAAGACACGACGGCTTCCGGTGTGCCCACCGAGCTCACCGAGCCCACTGAGCCCGCTGACAGTGGTCCTTCCCCGAAGCGTCGCAAAAAGGCACCACCCAAAGTGTCCGCACCCGCACCTGCACCGACACAAGCACAGATACCCACGCCAGCACATACACAAGTGCAACCAGCACAAGCAGCCACACGAGCACCACGAGCACCCCGAGCACCACGAGCACCACCTACACAGGCACCACCTACACAAGCACCACCTACACAAGCACCACCTACACCATTACCACCCGCACTTTCACCGGTCCGTGCCAAACCACGCAAAGCACCGACACTTAAACCAACACCGGGCCAGGCACCCGCGCTTCCAGCAGCCCCCAGAACCGGCGGCAGTCTCCTGCGGTTGCGGTCGGTGCTCCCGAGGCTCCGGCTTCTGCCAGGGCCCAGTGCCAGCGAGAGCTATGCGATGACGGAGGAGGAGTGGGAGGTGAACGTGGTGTCCAAGGGGAAGGTGCTGAAGGTGCTGAAGACGCCGTCGAAGCGGAGCCAGGCCGCCAAGCGGGCCCAGGCGAAGGCGACGGAGCCTCCGAGCATGGCGGCCAAACCCCGCGAGGAGGTGCGTGCACCTCGTGCCCCTCCCTCGCCCCAGAAGGCCCCGTACTCGCCCGAGCCCATGGACGACTACGACTACCCCCCGGCCGACGAGAGCTTCTCCGAGTCGCTCCCACCGACCCAGGTGATCCCGTCCCAGGCCCCTTCGCAATCGTCGCAGCCCTCAAAGGCTGCTTCGACAGCAGTCTCGAAGACTCCCGCAGAGGTGACCAAGGCTCCCGCGGAGGTAACCAAGGCTCCCTCGAAGACCCGTCTGAAGGCTCCCTCGAAGGCTGCCTCGAAGGCTGCCTCGAAGGCTGCCTCGAAGGCTCGCCCGAAGGCACACACCCAGCCCTCGCATGCCTCCCCGGTTCCCTCACTCCCCCCGACCCAGGCGATCCCCGCCTCCTCCCTCCCCCCAGCGACGTTCTCGCTGCCCGTGCGCCAACCATACCCCGCACCGGGCACCGCCCCTCTTTCCTCCGCACCTCCCGCACACCCGCCCACCACGGGCACCACCCCCCACCCGGGGCTCCGCCGGCGCTCGTCGTACCACAACCGGGGCAAGCGCCTCTCCACCCTCGGGCTCGACCTGGACCTCCACCCGGACGTGCTCCCCCAGGACTTCCACAAGCACTTGGACGCCAACCTCAGCCCCCAGGAGAAACTCACCCAGATGGTGGTGTGGCTGCTCAAGCAGCAGGTGCGCCAGTTGGACCTCGAGGCGCCCCGGAGCGACCCCGACGACCAGACGGCGCAGCTGGTGACCAAGGCGGTGCTCCGGGAGCTCAAGACGGGGCTCGTGGAGCACCGGCTCCAGTTGGGCGCGACAAAAACCCGCCCCACGCCCCGGGAGCTTGCCACCACCCAGACGAAGTGGGTGGCCAACCCCCACAACCAGCGCAACTACGAGATGATCGCCTACTACGAGGCCGAGGTGGCCCGTTTGGAAGCGGAGATCCGCGACTGGGAGGCGCTTGCGAGCTCCCGCCGCGACCAGGCGGTGCGTGCAGTGGGCGCGCTCGGGGCCACCCCGGTGCCTGCGCCCCACCCGGTGGTGCCACCTGAGGCCCAGGCGGCGCTCAACAGGTTGCGTGCCCTGGAGGCCACCGCTCGTCTGCAGGACATCGACGCCATAGTCGACGAGTTGGGCCAGCGGTGCCACGAGGTGGACGCCATTTTCAACGTGGTGAGCGACAAGATCGAGCACGAGATCGAGCCCACCATCGACCGGCGGCTCGCGGCGTTCGTCGCGCTGACGGCGCCCCAGATGTCGGACAGACAGCTTATGCGGTTGCTTTGCAAGCTCCACGCCCACAGACGGTAGGCTCCGGCCACAGCATTTGTACTATATGTAATATTAAGAAAAGCTAATTTTAGGCTAATGGTGAGAGGTGGTTTTGGTGGTTTTGGTGGTTTTGGTGGTTATTGGGTGGTTTTGGTGGTTTTGGATGGTTATTGGGTGGTTATTGGGTGATTATTGGGTGTATTGAGCGGTTTTTAGGTGGTTTTTAGGAGTTTTTGGGCAGTTTTTGGGCGGTTTTGGGATGTTCTTGGGTGGTATTGGGATTTTTGCAGCCATGAATTGAACAGACGAAACTTTAAGAGAGCAGGACGTGGATGAAACATCAGGTGGACATCGCTCCAACATTAGCGCTGGAAATGCCGTGTAAATTGGAGGCGGGGAGCGAACCACGCCACGCACGATGGGCACTCGAAGTGCCTCGTCATTGTTTCATGAGGAAACGCCCAAACTCTGGTTACTCTGGGTCAGGTGGTGACTTAAAACCGGTTTTACGGCGTTAACACTACCCACCGCTGTTTTCTGTCTTGTTTTCTGTCTTCTTTCTGTCTTGTCTGTCTTGTTTCTGTCTGTTGGGTGTCATCTACACCTGCCTTTCTCCACGATCTGTGGTGCCTTTCCCGATCCAGCCACGATCGTCCCATTTGGCAGTCGTGTCACTGCGCTTCCTGTCGTCAAAAATTGCTTTGTTCAGCCCCAGCGGCGACGCTGCCGACACTAATTGTCACATGGTGGGAGTTCACCCGCTTCGACCTTTGTTTCGGTACTCTTCGGGCTTAGGGCCGCCTCGAACAAAACCCTGAGATGAAACTGCGAAAGGGAAAGACACCGGGCGAGCGGTGGCTCTAAATCAGTGGGGCAACAACCATAAATATATAGCGTCTTTTCTGCTTTTATCCACGTCTTGCTCAATTTTTTGCTTCATATTTTTCTGTCATTTTCCATGTACTCATTTGTTTCAGCTTCCGATGTAGATTACCAGATGCGGTATAGTGTCAAAAACCCAGCAAAACACTTGCGGAATCCAGTAAAAGCAGCCGGGCTAGCTTTCTCCGGATGCAACCTCCATGCCCGTCCCTGTGATTTTCGACCACTATTTTTAGCCCGATTATAATTTACAACCACCTTGGCATCCAAAAGGCGTCGTCCCCACAAGGTACCTGACCGAAACGGGTTGCATTTGACCCCGCAAGACACTTTCAACGCAGAGATCTGCCTAGCCAGATTGGGGCGAACCCTTTGTTGTTCTCAACCCGTAACCAAGTGCTGGTACCCCTGGTGGATACGACGGGTGTGTCGTACTTTTTAGGGGTCCTGCTCAAGAATTGCCGGAGCCAGTTTCCTCCAACGCATAAGTTTTGCCCTAGTTAGCTCATCAGATAGCAGAATTAGCTCATGTGGCATGAGAGTTACCGCTTTGAGAACCACCACCTCTGAGAAAGCACCCACAGGTTGCCCCATATTTATAGATAATCAACTATAAATTAGCCAGACCCGGCTTGGTTTTATTCATCATCTAAACCATGAAGTTTTCTACTGTGTTGATTGCCTCCGTTGCCGTTGTTTCCGCTGCCCCCATTGCCCAGGCCGAGGGTGACCCCATTCTTTTGACCTTGGTGGGAACCCTTGTGACTGGTGTAGTTGGCGGTGTTGTCCACGGTATTGAGTATCTCTTTGGTGTCAACTGGCACCCCTACCCCGGTTGGGGCAAGGGTGGCAACGGGTGGCACAAGAGACCCATCTGGGTGGACGCCTGCCACTGCTGGGACGCTGGCCACGGTGTCAAGATCACCGGTGCCGAGGCCGAGGCGCTCTCCGACGCTATTGCCCTCAAGAACGACTCTGCTGCTGGCGCCATTGTTGCCAAGGCTGCTGAGAAGGCCGAGAAGGAGGCTCTCTCCAAGGCTGTTGCCGAGGGGGTGAAGAAGTCCCAGTAAACCAGCTGATTATTATGCCTCGAGTATCTCTGACGGCGCGTAAAGTCTTTGTGGGGCTTTATAGTGAATATACCAACTGATTAGGAAATTTGCAGCCATTGGGTGCGAAAGTTTAAGCGGGTCGCGTCATCTCACGGTGGTGTGGCGTAGAGGCGACGAGCCAATGGCGGTTGGGGCTCGTTTACGTAGGCTGTTTCTGTGGAAATACAGAGGCAAATCTGAGAATTTCCTCGTGGAAGGGTCATGGGGTGGTACCCGACAGATCGCTTACGTCATCTCGTAAACGTTACCAAAATGGGGACGGTGGTGGTTGTTTCAAGCAGACACGAGGTAGGAGTCACTTGCTAAATCTTAAGGGGTTTCTCCAAACTGTGTCTGTTTGGTGAACAGGTACTGCTCACACTGGTCCCGGTTACTAGGAGTAGTAGTGCCCAGTAGTGCCACTACCAGTAATAGTGGTTACCACCCTAATAAACCTTGATAATTGTTCAATAAAATTGCTTATTGGAGATGGACACACTGGTTGAGTCCGTGTTCATATGACTATGAATTTATGATTAAAGCAGGGCCATCTTGATGTGGCCCTGGATACTTATCAGTATATTTCTCGTGGACGTCAATGAACAAATATAGATCAACCCTGGTACCCCAAGCTTTCAAAAGACACCATACGAAAGTAATTTTTCGTGTACTAGGCGAATCTACCACTCACCTACACACACACCCACCTTATCGTCATCCGCAATCGTCTCCTGCACACAGACCAGGTAGCGCGGTGCACCTCATTAACACCAAGTGCGCCATCACCAGAGCACACACGAGACCCTCCACCCAGACACAATCAGACCCACAACAAGAATAGCACCATGGCCCCGGGCAGTTCGCTCGTGGAGCTAGCAACACTGAAATGCATCCAGTACGCGCTGCATATCCAAGACGTCGGCGACACTCCGTTTGCCTTGCTTGCCCCGGTGCTTGTGCGGATGAGTGCGAAGCAGTTGCGATCGGTCGAGGAGCACAGCCCTCGGATCAAACCCGATCTGGACCGGATCTGGAAAACCCTAATTGAAAAGGACTTCCCGGACCGCCCAGCGCTGCCACCGGGCGTGACCCTGTACCGTGAGCTCTATATCAAGTACTGTGACGATCGCGACGAGTTCCGGGCACGGTCCGCCACCCGGTTGCGCAAGATGAACGAGAAACTCAAGGAGAGCAAGAGCAAGATTACCACGGTGGAGCCCGGGGTTCTCCGCGAACCTCGCCGGCGAGTGCCCACCATGGCCAATCCAGGTGGATGCCCCCGGCTGGCCAGGCCCAACACCATCATGGCCAAGGCCAAGCGCGACTTGCAGACCCGAGGGATGATGTTCCGGCCGGCGCAGGCGCCAGTTCCGGGCCGGCCGCGAGTGGCGCCACCACGACCGCCTGCACCACGCATGGCCGAAAGGGGTATCGCTGCCGTGGGTGGTGTGAACCGTCCCAATCCGGTAAGACCCGGGCTTGGCGGAGCGGGCACCGTCAACTACGGCCGTGTGAGCCCTTCAGGTCCGCGGGGTGGCAGTTCAGGGTCGTCTGGGAGCGTGCTTCACAAGTACCCCACGGTGGTGGCTCCCCCGCGCTCAGAGTCGCCGCCACGGCGCAGACGGCCTCGGGTCCGTCCCGAGCCCGAGCCAAGTCTATCCGACGACGACGTCATCATCCTCGACGACCTCCCACCCCCACCGCATCCACCACCCCTGCATTCGCCGCCACCACCCCCACCACGGGCCGGTGGTAGGAGCCCTGTTGCCCAGGCAACCCCAGTTCCGGACAGGAAACGACCAGCTCTGGCGTCCTCGGTGTTTATGCCCAAGCGACGGCCTCCACGGTCCCAGCCACGCCCGCGGTCGCAACAGCCGCTGCCGCCGACGCTGGGGGCAGGCTCTCCGCCGTCGGAGGACGAGTCCTACCGGAGCCGGTCGCCTATCCGGGCGATCAGAAGCTCGATCTTTAGTTAGCTAGCATAGTAATGAGACATGACGTTATAGTGGGATAACTAGAGATTTTTGTTTAGTTGTGTAGAGAACTTAATTTGAGAATATTAGTGAAAGAAACCTTGAATGGAATGTAGAAGTTGAGATGGTAGGAGTTGAGTTGGTAGGAGTTGAGATGGTAGTAACACATTGCTTTGTTTCGGCTTAAATGGCAACTAACCATACTTGTTACAGCGATGTCCGATTAAAGTACGCCAAAGTTCAGTTGGATTTGTGGGTAGTCGCGGGATAGTCCCTAATTTAAAAAGTTATAACCCTGAATCCGCGGCATTCACCATGGTCCTGAGACCACTTGCTTATACCGTTGGATTTCGAGGACGATGTGTCGTTTGAGCTGGACGTGGATGGAAGGCAGTTTTTGACCAATAACTGGGGCCCAAAGGTTGTCAATAGAGCGTTGAGTTGGATAATCCAGAACAGTTGAATACTGGATGATGACAAAGTGTTTAGCACAAACGTCAACACTACTTCGATTTAACTTTTTCCACCTCTTCTGTAGTTGAGTCTAATCCGAGATTTTCTACAAATATCTCCAAAACTCACATTTGACGTACCTATTGTGAATATGCAATTTACCAAAGTGCTAGTTACCCACAAAAGACCCACATCGACTGTATTCATTACCTTCAATTCGACACAGTGACCTCGAAGTTTTCACAGTTTCCTAATGTCTTACACGTGTTATGTGCAGTACATTTATAACAATAGTTGCAGTCACCAGGACCACGCCCAAGCTGGCTTCTGACCCTAAGTCGGGTCGCAACAAAAAGTGAGATTAGATTACGCCTCAAACTCGATTTACCGTTTCTTAATATGTCTCATGTACCTATCTATCATGTATCCTAGTTGGTGACGGCCATATTGGTCCGACCCAGGCCACCACCGTGCTAGCCAGGCCACCAACGTGCTAGCCAGGCCACCACCGTGTTAGCAAAGCACCATATGCAAAGCCCTCAGGCTGCACTCTCTCAAATCATCGTCTCCATGCCCCTCTACTCGTCCTCTTCGTCCGACGACTCGTAGTCCACCGGGGCCAAGCCCGGGGTCAACCCAGGCGCCGCCACCTCGCCACGGGCCATCTTGGCCTCAAACAGCTGGTCCACCGCGGTCTTCCGCTTCAAGTGGTGACTAACAAGCGTCTTCTTGACCTTCCGGGTCAGCTCCTTGGGCCCGAGCTCGCGGATCAACTCCTCTTCGAGCTCCTCGGTCTCGTCCTCAATCTCGGGGTCCTCGTACTCGCCCAACCGGTTGATTGTCCGCAAATTGCCCTTGACAAGCTTGCGGAGAAGCTTCAGCTCCTCCTCGGTGAGGTTGTCCCGTTTCAGCCGGGCAATGGTGTACTTGACGAGCTTGTCGTATTTCTGCTGGTCCGCCTTCTTTTTCTTGAGTCGCTGGTTCTTCTTGAGCCGCTGGTGCTTCAGGATCCGCGCCAAGTCCTGCTGTGGCGCCAACTGGTGGGCCAACTGCTCGGCCTGGGACCCCTTGGAGGCCCTGGCGGTGTTTTTGGCCAGGGAAACGTCCACCTGGGGAAGAAGCCCCGCGAAGAGCTTGTTGACCGAGGTCTCTGCCCGTTTCTGCGAGTTTTTGGACGAGAAACTCATGGGTGGGGCGATAGCGTGGGTTGGTGATAGCGATGGGTGCGATGAGCCCGCGGGCTCGTGACGAATACCAAGAAGGGCTCATAACCAAAACACTCCAGAAGTAGGTGTGAATGGGGAGTAACGGATGTGAGACGGGCGAGCAAGTGGGACGCAATTGAGGTTTTTTCGGTGAGTCTTTTGGTGTCTGGATGGATCGGTGTTTGTTGTGAACTCGCATTCGGTGGTTGGAGAATTTGATGGCTGTCTCAGAGATGGCTCTTCTCGGTCTAAATTGTCCCAATGGGAGATAACACTTGGTTTAGTGGTCCAACAGAATGTGATGGTACTGATGGTACCACTATTTTGGGAGCTGGTACATGCTGAGTAGCCATGGTATACTGTCTATCGTTTGGTCTACGCGAAGGTGACCCCAGATCAGACGGTGCAATGGTTGACTATTTCGAGGGGCAAACAAACAAAAGGCCAGGTCTAGGCGGGTTGAAAGTGTTAAACCTACAGTAGACTCTAAGAATTCCCCTCTACTGTTCGTCATACTATAATGGAAACCGTGATTGAAAGCTGTGTTTTGAGCCCTGCAAATATTATCAAGTGTATTACCGATTCCATGCCAATTGACCCAAAGAGTCAACTTGGCCTTAACTGACCACATATAGCTTACATCAACTCTCAATTGCCTTACTTTCACACTTTCCACGTCCTTGTCCTTCCACGTAAGTCCTATCTACACCCCGGTCGACGTGGTCTCAATTCCCCCAACTAACCCACCCCCACTCTTCCTCTAATCTCCCTACCACTCCTCAATCCACCCCCACTCCCACTCAACTCATCCCCTCCACCCTCATCTCCCCTCTTCTTTTCCCCCTCCTTCCCTCCCTTCCTCCCTCCTCCCCCACCTCCTCTCCCCCTCTCCCCCACACCGCGCGCACACTTATCGCGCCGCACCCACCGTCTCCCCATGGAGTCCGACCCCCGGCGGTTTGACCACCGCCAGCTCAGCGAGGTGTCGAAGCACCAGCGGCACAAACTACCCCCGCCGCCCCTCCGCACCCCCGCCACCTTTGCCCAGCGGCCCGCCGCCGTCATCTCCGCCACCGCGTGCCCCGCCCTCCTGGCGCACCTCCGCCGGCTCGGAGGCACCCACGGCGCCGTCACAGGGTTCGAGTGCACCCCGGTGTACCTCGTGTTTGCCTTTGCCTCGGGGTGGGTCTACGGGTTCGACTACCGCCAGCAGCCCCGGTTCGCGCTCGACGCCGCCGCCCCGGTGTCGGCGGTGGCGGTGCTGGCCGACTCGGCCGCGGTGGCTGTGGGCACCCACACCGGCGAGGTGCACGTGTGGAACCTAGCCGAGCACTTTGCCTCCTCCTCCGCCGCCTCCTCCTCCGTGTACACCTCCCGCGAGCCCTGGCACACGGTGGCCCCGGTGCCCCTGCTCCGGCACCGGTTCCTGCGCCACGGGCTGGGGCACTTGGCCGGAGTCCCCATCACCCAGCTCATGTTCTTGCACCAGCCCACCCAGCTCGTGGCCGCCGACCGCCTGGGCCTCGTGTTCTACCACCACTTGGTGCGTGCACGCTACCTGCGGTACTTTGCCCCGGAGCACCGGTTCCCCACTGCGCTGGCCAAGGTCTGGGGCACCAACGACGTCAACGCCGACCACCGCCGCCACCAGGTGTTGGCGGCGGCAGTGCTCCCGCTCGGCAACACCCACCAGATCACCGACGACTTGGCGGTGGTGGCAGTGCTCACCCGCACCCAGGTGGCGGTGGTGCTGGTGTTGTCGCTCAACCTCAGCACCAAGCCCGCGGTGCGGGTGCACTACCAGGCGGCGCGGGCGCACCCAGCGCACGGGGGCTGTCTCGACTGGTTCCCGTGCATGGCCGAGGGCACGCTGGTGGCCAACGCCCGCATGTGCTACGGGTGGGACCAGACGGTGGTGGTGGCCGAGGTCGACAACCGCGCCATTGCCCCGAACTGGGTGCTGGTGGTGGCGGAGTTGAAGGACAAGGACCGGGCGGTGCCCCCGATCATGGTGCGGCGCACCGCGCGGTGGCGCTCGCGGGTGCCGGTGGCGGAGTGCCGGTGGATCCTGCGGGAGTTGGTGGTGGTGGGCAACCGGGAGGTGGTGGTGATTTTGTACTATGATGGGGAGCTGTTGGTGGAGGTGATCTCGGAGGAGGCGGGGAGAGGGGGGAGTGAAGGGGATAAGAGAGGAGAGGAAGTGGGGGGAGGGGTAGGTGGAGAGGAAAGTGGGGAGGGGAGAGGAGAGGATAGAGGAGAGGAGAGAGGAGAGGAGGTGGATGAGGAGGCAGATGGGGAGGAAAGTGGGGGTGTTGGAGAGACAACGGGGGAAGCCAGTAGTGACCAGGCTGGTGCGAATGGAAACCAAAACGGTAACCACCCTGCCAATGGAAACAACTCTGCCACCGCTGACACCTCACCCACTAACCTTGTCCAGTTTGAGCACGCCCACACCCGCGACACCCCCGACGCCCGCTCGCGCGAGTCGACGCCCCAGCCGGGCCCTGGCAAGGCTCTGACCCTACTCAAGGCAGCTCTGCCGCTGTCTGAAGAAACCAGCGAGACCCAGGTGGCCACGGACCCGCCCCAGAACGGAAACACCGAAGACCTGGCCCTGGCCACCCTCTTTGACGCGGACGCCATCTCCACCGACTCCAGCTTGAATCCGACCTCTTCGGCTCAATCCACTTCTCAACCCACTTCTCAACCCACCACTTCGACTCAAACCTCTCCGTCCCAACCCACTTCTCAACCCATCTCCCAACCCATTTCCCAGGCCTCTTCAGAAGCCTCACCCACCCCGTCCTCCACCACCTCGCCTTCCCCCTGGTTCCTCCGCGTGTGCAAGCACCGCGTCATCGAGCTCCGCGACAACCGCCTCACCGTGGGCACCGTGGTCAACTGGGCCGACTGGCTCGGCCAGCTTCTCCTCGCGGAGAACGACTCCGAGGCGTTTGGCGTGGCCACCCAGCTCTACCACTTGGAGGACCCCGGGCTCCTAGCCCTTTTCGACTTGTCGGGGTCCTCTCGCCACGAGCTCCTCCGCCCGTTCCTCTTGCGGATCATGGTGTCGCCGCGGTTGGACGCCCGCGTGGCCGACGTTGTCGCTGCCGCCGCCTGTTTGGCGGTGGACCTGGCGAAACCGGTGCCCGAGCTCGAGCAGGTGCTCCAAACCTGGTTCGACCGGGCCCCCGAGCCCGAGTTCTTTGCTGCGCTCGAGCCCCACGTGCTCCTGGGAGCGCTCGTCCAGCTCTCGCCCCAGGTGCTCCAGGCCCTCGTCAAGTTCTACGTGGCCCGCGGCGACGGGGTGCTCTTGACGGAGCTCTTGTGCCGGTTGGACCTCGCCACCCTCGACATCGACTTGACGCTCCGGCTCGCCGAGGAGCACGGGCTCCACGAGTGCATGGTGTACGTGTGGACCACCCTTCTCAAGGACTACCACACCCCGTTGTTCAAGTTCTACCACAGCGACGACCGGGGCAATCTCTACACCTATATGAGCTATATTTTAACCGGGAGGCAGTACCCCACCGACCAGTTCATCGCCAGCGCGGCCGAGGAGGCAGCCGCCAAGCTGGCGATCATCGAGGTGGTGTTTGCGACCCACATTCTCCCGTCGGACCCGGGCTCGGGAGACCACAAAAAACTCGAGAACGGGGATTTACATACCGCTGAGAACGGGCCCAGCGGCTCCGACGACGGCGACGAACCGTCTGGGGCCTCCAGGTTCCACCAGGCGCTCGCCTACCACCCCACCGAGGTCATCTTCCCCTACCTCACCCGGTTCCTCCACCGGCTGGCCCGGGACATGCTCCGCACCCTCAACGAGTTCTTTGAGGACCCGCTGCTCAACCTGGGCCGTCTCTCGCGCCAGTACATTGTCGACGCGCTCGTGGACATCTTTGACACCGACAACACCTTCACCGACGACGACCGCACCCAGATGGCGGTGTTTTTGGCCCGGAACTACCCGAAGTACACCCAGTTTTTGCGTCTCCTGGAATCCCAGTTGGCACTGGTGGTGACCACGCTCTTGGCGAGCCCCCCGGGGCCCGACGTCGAGCTCGCGTTGCAGCTGGTGCTTGCCGTGTACACCCCACAGGACCCTGCGTTGCTTGTCTCGCAGCTCCATGCCCGGGGCTTCTTCCGGGTGTTGCTGGCGGTGTACCGGCGCCAGGGCCACTACGGGAAGGTGCTTGAGATGTGGCTCCAGCGCCCGACCCACGACGAGAGCATGGAGCTGATGCTTGAGCTGGCGTTCCGGGCCGTCAAGGGCCACCCGACCCAGCGCCGTGCGCTCATAACCACCATCACCGACCACCTTAGCGAAGTGGTCAATGTCGACGTCGAGGGGGCGGTCCGGGTGTTTGACAGCGTGGCCCCCGAGGTCCACGACGCGTCCGCCAACTTGGAGCCCCACCGCCAGTTTCTCTACTTGCACCAGCTCCGCCCCACCCGCGGGAAACTCGTGGCGGCGTACATCCGGTTAAGTGCCCAGTACGACGCCGACCACGTTTACGAGATCACGTGCCGTCGTAAATCCCAACTTACGCTAAGCGAGGTTGAATCCGAGCTCAGGGACGCTGGGTTGTTTGATCTGGTGGCTGAGCTTTGTGACGACTTTGACACGCTTCTCCTGCTTTTGCTGACCCTGGTGGACAGCCCCCCCGTCGTGTTTTCGCGGGTGCTCTCCCGGACGCTTTCGCTCTGCCAGGCCGACCTGTCGCGGTGGCTAGCGGTGATCAACCTCCTTGTGTCGTTCTCAGAGCCCCACCCAGAGACAATCTCGGCCGTGCACGAGTGCTTCCGCGCCATCAACCGGTACGACCAAACGCGCCCGGTGGAGTTGGACCACGAACTGACGTTCATCTCGGTGCTCCGGGACTTTTTGGCCGAGCTGGACACGGCTCCGTTGGCCACGATCAGAGGGGTGCTTCAGGAAGTGGTGGTGCTGTACGCGTACGAGCGAGAGATGGCCGGGATTTCTCTCCGGATGCTCGACGGGCACATTGCCGAGCTGACGGCCCGGTTTGTGGCTGAGACAAAGAAGGGGTGGTTGGTGGCCCGCGACCCGTGTACCTACTGCGCCAAGCCATTGTGGCAGCGGCCCGCTCAGTATTTGGCGTGGCAAAAGCGGCGCATCGACGAGTTGGAGGGGAAACCACGCGGAAAAGTCGACGAGACCGACTCAGTGGTGGTGTTTGAGTGTCGCCATGGCTACCACGGTGGCTGTTTGGCGAAACTCAACGGTGATCGCCCGGTGAGCGACCCGGCGTGTGTGGTTTGTGTGGATAAGTTGGCCGCGAGGCCCGAGTAGCATACTAGATAGCATAAAAAACAGTTAGTAGAGGAAAAGAACAACAATTCTCCAATCAGAGGTACTTGAAAAGAAAGGACTCTGTTGTGTTTGCGAGTGCTTTCTTCGAATGATTGGTTGAAGGAGATTATCAAAGGAAAAAATCCAAGCAGCTTGACTTTTGACGGTCGGTACTCTGAAGCCCAGAAATTCTCTAGATAACTACAATGGCTCGTTCTGCGGTGTGGGAAGGGACGATCAAAACTGTCTTAATCGGTAGCACCAACCTACCAAACACAGTCAGATACATCGACTATTCCAGAGTACTGGGAGGACAAGTCAATATGAACAAGACAACCCAAAGTGACCACTGCACCAGAGAATGCAAAATCCACCACTATTCCCTACACCCAAAATTCACGTGCTCACTGTGATTATCATTCGTAGAATCAAACTATGTACTCACTATCATCATTCGTATAAGCAAACCATATATTCAAATCCAAGCAGGAACCCATAGCTACAGGCATAAACCAGGCACGTTGTTCAGCACAGCCTTGTTGAACACTCGCAGTCCAAGCCGTAGGCCCCCTACTATGTCTGTGCACACGCGTGCTCGGCACAAGTCTGCACCAGCACCCATACCAGCACCAGACACCCATACACCCCTCTAACTACCGTACCAATCGTAATATTAAAACATGTTCAATGTCAATGCCGTCGCCACCAGCTTCAGGTCCACAGCGTTGCGGAACTCGGCAAACAGAAGCCGCCCGTCGCCATCGCCATCAGCCTCGATAATCGTCTTGTCAACAATCTGCTGCAACTCCTCGTCCTTCAAGTTCTTGCCCACCATCATCTTCATCACGATAAACAACTCTCCGTTGCCAATGAAACCGTCCCGGTCGATGTCGTAGATCTTGAAGGCAAACTTGAGCTTGTCGTCCTTGGACGTCTTGCCCGAGAACGCCAGCAACCCCAGAATGAACTCCTGGAAGTCGATGGTGCCGCTGCCATCCTCGTCAAACACGTCCATCAACCGCAGCGCCAACGGGTTCAGCCCGATCCCCGGGATCAGCAAGAACTCGTTCTTGTCGATGGTGCCCAGCCCGTCCTTGTCGAGCTTCATGAACCGCTTGCGCAACCGGTCGAGCTCGTCCCGGTCGAACGAGGTGCCCTCGCTGAGCGTGTCTAGGATTTTACTCGACGCTCCGCCCATGGTGTGTTGGTGACGTTGCGCGAACGAAAAGTAAAGGGGGGGGTATTGGAAGGGCGAAGGATAAGTGGGTTGGGAAAAGAGTGGGAAAAGGGGGGGGTAAGAAGAGGTGGTATGGAGGTTGGTACGGGTGTGATGGGGATTGTTAGAGTGGTGGGATTTAGTTTGTGGGAGTTTGTGGAGTAGATGGGTGAGGTTTATAGTGTGAGTGGGTGGTTTGTGGATGTGAGAAGGAACGAGTGGTGGTGGGGTGTAGTAGGTGATAAGTGAGGGGTTGGCTATGGAGGAGAGAGAAAAGGGGGTGATGTAGTTATCGTGTGGTGTTTTTGGGTCAATCAATGTACGTTTGATCTGATGTAGGTGGAGAAGTGGCTGAGTAGGTGGTGGTGTCAATATTAAAGAAATTGAGGGCGAAATATAAAAGAGACGAGGTTAAAGTGTGACTGGTAGGTGTATCCACGTCAATAAGCCTTGTAATAGCTACTATACACATTCGTCTACCTGGTTCAATCGATAGTCTAGATCACTGTGGGGTTACTCTGCAGGACGAATCAACCAACGGTACCACCTAGCCACCAATTATATGCAGGCCACTGACATCAAGCAAGTATGGTCCCAACGTAGCCACCCTAGCAACGACCAGTACGGATAAAAGTGTGATACACCGGTATTCAAGAACTAAGCTAACAGGATCCCACTACTTATATCCAGATAAACCCCTGGTCCCTTCATTCACCACCTCGCTTCACATCACGTGCGCCAACGGCCTGCGATGACTAACGTGAAGAGCTTAATTCCCGATTGAAATCGTTCGCTACACGAGTAGAACCCACATCTTCGACGCTCGTAAATGGATCTGTCTGGAACTTTCGAAGCGGTGATTACTAATACCACAACCACCACCCATGATAACCAAGAAACACCAATCACATTAGAAAGAAGGAACCTGAACAACAACACAATAACTAAGCACCACGACCCACTTTATCATTCTACGTTTCTCCCTTATATCCCTAAATACCTCACACCCCCCTCCCCCATCTCCCGTCCACCACCCATCTCTCCCCTTTTCTTCTTCGGAACTCCTCGCATCGCTATATAAACCACGATCGCGACGCGTAGACGCGTATGTCGCTCGAAGCAGAGGTCGCTGCCCTAGTCCAGCAGCAGAACGACGCAGCGCAGCACGATGAGGCGCAGCAGACGTTCAACGACTTGCTGAAGGAACAAAAGCTCGCCCGCCTCAACATGTTGATCCAGCGGTCCCAGATGTTCTCGCTGATCATCGCAAACACCATTCTCGAAACGAGTCTCCGCAAGCAGACGCCCCCCGTAACCCAGCAGCCGTCGCCCGAGGCGACTCCGCCCCCTAGAAAACGTACACGTCTGGCCGCTCCACCCCCGAAACGGGCGAAAAAGCGCCAGGCCAGCATCATGGACATGCTTAAACTGGAAGCCGAGATCAAGCCGGAGACCCGGCTGGCCCGCAGCGCGTTGACCGACGCGCAGGAGGGCACCACGACCCTGGCACAGCCCGTGACCGTGTCTGGGGGCACTCTCAAGCCGTACCAACTCGACGGGCTCCAGTGGATGATCACTTTGTACGAAAACGGGCTCAACGGGATCCTCGCGGACGAGATGGGCCTCGGGAAGACCGTCCAGTGCATCTCCTTCTTGAGCTACTTGCTCGAAAACGGCATTGTAGGCCCCTTCTTGGTGGTGGTCCCGCTCTCGACGGTGTCCAACTGGCAGCGCGAGTTTGCCCGGTTTGCTCCGCTGGTGTCGGTGGCCCGCTACGGGGGAACCAAGGCCGAGCGCGCCGAGATCGACCTCCGCAAGCTCGCCAAGAAGACCAACGTCATCGTCACCTCGTACGAGATGGCCATCCGCGACTTCACCAAGTTCAGCGAGGTGACGTGGAAGTACATGTTGGTGGACGAGGGCCACCGGTTGAAGAACAACGAGTGCACGCTCATCCGGTGCTTGAAGCAGTTGCCCGTGTCCAACCGGTTGCTCATCACGGGGACGCCGCTCCAGAACAACTTGGACGAGTTGTGGTCGCTTCTCAACTTCATTTTGCCCGATATCTTCTCCGATTTGCACTTGTTCCAGCAGTGGTTCAACTTCGACGAGCTCGCCAACTTTGAGCGGGGCGAGGACGACGCGGAGACGAAGCGGATCATCAAGGTGGAGATCCAGGAGAACTTGGTCAAGAACCTCCACACCATCCTCAAACCGTTCATTTTGCGCCGGCTCAAACGCGACGTGGTGAAGGACCTTCCCCCCAAGAAGGAGTACTTGGTCCACGTGCCCATGACGGCGCTCCAGCAGAAGCTCTACTGCGATTGCATCGGCAAGCGGCTCCGGCAGTCGCTCGAGGAGGTGATCATCAAGCAGTTTATCGAAAACAACCACAAACGCGTGGGTGGCTCGAAGGACATCGACGCCATCCTTGAATCGATAAACCACGAGGAACCGGGGGCCCGGGTGCGCAACCACGACTACCGCGAGGCGGAGTCCGACGACGAGTTCAGCGAGAACGACGGGTCCGAGCCCGAGAGCGAGCCAGAGTCGCGGGAAGACGCCTGGCAGTTCAACCAGCGGATCGCCAAGCTCGGGAAGCGGAAGCTCGTGGAGGCGGTCCAGGAGCGTGCCCGGTGGTTGGTGCGCCACCAGCTGCTCCAGAACCTCATGATGCAGTTGCGCAACATTGCTAACTCGCCCTACATCTACTTTGACCCGATCCCGGTGCCCGAGACTGCCAAGGGTCGCGCCCAGGCCGAGACCAAGTTCGCCAAGCTCCTCTACGAGAACTCGGGCAAGTTCCAGGTGTTGGACCAGCTCTGCAACAAACTCCTAGCGGGCCACAAGGTCTTGATCTTCTCGCAGTTTACCCGTGTGTTGGACCTCCTCCAGGACTGGTTTGCGCAGAAGCGGCTCGAGGTGTGTCGCATTGACGGGCTGGCAGACCAGGAGGAGCGTGATGCGCAGATCTCCGAGTTCTACAACGACCCCAGCCACAAGATCTTCTTGCTTCTGACCCGGCTGGGCGGTCTCGGGATCAATTTGGTGCCTGCGGACACCGTGATTCTTTTTGATTCCGACTGGAACCCACAGATGGACCTCCAGGCGATTGACCGCGTGCACCGCATTGGCCAGAAGAAACCGGTGAAGGTGGTGCGGTTTGTCACCCGCAACTCCATCGAGGAGATCATGTTGACCCGCTCTGCCTCGAAACGGTTCTTGGAGAAGCTCGTGATCCAGATGGGCGAGTTCAAGTTCAACAAACTCAAGAAGGTGATGGGGGGTACCGAGCTTAACGACCAGGCCCCCATCAACATCCAGGAGCTCTTGGAGTTGTCTACGCTCCAGTTTGACTCGCAGACTGAGAACGAGGTGACCGACTACCCGGAGACGCCGGGCCCCGTGTTCAAACTCTCCGACGAAGAACTCTCTGAGATCCTTGATCGGAGCCCAGAGTGCTACAGCGACGATACCCGCGACTTCAAGAACGTCACGGTGTTTGAAACGGTGAATAATATGGATAAGTAGCCTAGTAAATAGCCTAATAATAGCCTAATCATAGCCTAATACAACTTCGTCCCGTTTACATACTTGATTTTGGGCTGGCTCTCGTCCACAAAGCTCCATGGCACAGGTTGCTGGCTACGGCCACTGGTGATGACGAGCTCTTTGAGCTTTGGGTTGGGCTCGAGACACTTGAGTCCCACGGTGACGTCACCGCTGTCCGCCCAGAGATGGAGCCCAAGCCACTCTACCAGGGATGGAATCCCTAGCGGGTATTCTTTGGTGGGCCGGTGGAACATGAAGAGCGTGAGATAGCGGATGGAGAGACCCGTGAAAATGGTTTTAAACTTCAGGAGCGGGAAGTTATCGCGGAAGCGGACATGCGCCAGTTCCAAGGGAGGAAATGTGAGGAGGGTAGGGTTCCACGATGCTCCTAGGTCAAGCATGACCTCCGTGGTGTCGGGGTGGTATCTGTACGCCTGGTCATCATCGCTCATAGAAAAGAACTCGTTGGGAAGCAACGAAATGCACCGCTTGATGACGGGCTCACCAACAAATGCGACGGTGGTGGTGGACGACGGCTTCACGAGGTTTTTGAGACTCCGGGGAACAACGAGGGTGTCTATCTGTTGGTTTAAGGGCAATCTCAAGACCTTCAAGTTCGGTACGTTGACAGTGACTTGGGGACCCATAAGCGGGTTCATGGATATGTCAAGCTCTTCCAAGGCTGTGTGCAACTCGCCCACGGGGATCTCGGTCAACATGTTTCCCCGCACGTTGAGCTTGACTACTTGCACAGGGACTTCCGCCAGCTCGAGCCCACACCGGAACACCTCAAGCTCGCGGAGATTGGAGTAGGTGTGGTCGAACGGAGCCTTTGTGAACTTTATGTTTTTGATTTTGAGCCGGATCACCAGCTTGGGGATGGCCACCTCCAACAGCCGGCACATGTCCAAGGTGATCTCCTCCACGGGTGGTGGGATATTAAGCTCGTTAAATGCATAGCTGGTGATGCTGATTTTGCGTAGATTGGGCATGCCAGCAAAGTCAAGACTGACTTTGCTCGTAGTTGGACGTGTCAGCCCCTTGAAGCACAACGTTTGGACGTTGTGACACGCGTTGAATAACTTGAAGTTAAACGACCCGCTGAGCTGGAGCTCTGCAAGCTGGGACGGCGGCTCAAACTCGTCAGGGACTCCATCGAGCAAATGGAGTTTTTGGATAGAGTTAGGGAGGTTGTGGCACCAGCTGGTACTCACCGAAAGTAGCCCTGGAGGCCATTCCGGGACGTTGTACACACTGTTCTGGATGTACTTGATCCCGTGCGGATACTTTTCCACCGGCTGGTCGCAGTTGATCACCTCTAGCGCCATCCCCAACAACGGGAGAATGTCGTTGATGTCTGGGACATTGAACTTCCACTCCAACACACCCAAGCAGGGAAAGCTAGCCAGGCTGGTATCCTGCGCAAACCGCGGTTCTGCGTCCATTTTACGAAGCACCAACCGTTTCAAGCTGGGAAAGTCCGCGGTCATAAACTTGGGCACCGATTTGGGCCCTCCTTCGCGTCCGTCAAACTCAAACAGACTCACTTTGGGCCCAAGAAAGACCTCTGGGTAGTACCTTCGCCACAACCCCTCAACACTGACCTCTCGCAAATGAGGCAAATCGAGTCGGGGTAAAGACGCGTCCGGGTAGCCCAACCGCAAGCGAAGCCGTTGGAGGTTCTCAAAGAAGCATATGTCCTGTAGTGTACGAACAGAATTCACGTTGTGAATGATCTCGTATTCCTTGACGTACAGCGCCCACTTCTGGTTCCACGTGAGTTCCCCGTACTGGTTGATCGAAACTACACGATCGATGTGGCGCCCAATGAACTCTTGCACTATGCCCTCGTCCAAGTCGTTCCAGATCTCAAGCACCAAGTGACGGCACCATTGCGCTGCCCGGAACATCCGCGAGTTGGGGAGTTGTCTCATATGGAGGGTTACCGGGACCTGCCCGATAACCCGGTATATGTGCTGGAAGCGCTGGTCACAGCGCACTGCCAACGCTAGCAGCTCCAACAGGTCGAAGTCAAGCAACGAAGCAATGTAGTAGACCTCGTCACTGGTGAGCTGGAGCATATTGCATGGTATGGGCGGGTTAAGCAATGAGTCGCAAAGCCGCATGGAGATGCATGACGATAAGGTGGGAGACGTAGGAACACGGGCAAGAAAGCCCGAGCTGTGAGTGGGAAAACAACATGTGAAGGATATTACGGGTGTTTCAGGAATGCTACTTTCGTATGGATGTTCAATACGGTGTGGACAACTGGTAATCGTATGCCACTGGCAATCATGTATGTCACTGATAATCATGTCACTTGGCAATTGATTTCTTCACCAATGTACTAGCAATCGCAATACCTACATAGGACCATGTGTCATAGTCATAAGTCATAGTTTATCGAGCTAAATACCATCCCTTGACTTACAATTTCCCCTGACCTACAATTTAGCGGACACTTCGATCCCGTCGTAGGCGATCTTGCGCCAGCGGAGGGCCTGCCACACCGCAGCGTAGCTCCACGTGAGGTGCTGGGCTCCTTGCATGAACCCGTTGTAGCGGTTGAACTGCTCGCTGAGACTGCCCTCAGCGCCGGCGTGGCGACGAACAACTTCCAAGAACGAGTCTGCGTGCTTCACGAGCAACCCCATCAAGTGGTTGAACCGCCGGGTTCCGTGCTCGAGCGAAACCGAGGGGTCTTCCACGAACTGAGCAAGCCAGTCCCCGTCCTCAATCGTCACTGCCACCTGACTCGAGGTGTGGTGGTGAACGAGGCGGTAGATCACCTCGGCAGCGGAAGCGGTCACCAAGAACCACGGGTTTCCCTCGGAGGTCAGGTAGCCATCGTAGATGTCCTCCTTGTAGCGGCCCAACGCCACGCCCTGGCCCCACCGGTTAAGCTGGTACTCGTGGGCCATGTCAGTGATCAAAAATCCGAGCGAGTTGAGGACGTGACGGCTCACAGGAGCAAATGGGACAGAGCCAATGTGGTCGCTGTGGGTGTGGAGACTGGCCAAGATCACCCCCGCGTCTGTGCCTGTGCGTACACCGGCCTCTGCTAGCTCCGGTGTCTCCACAAGCACCCCCAAGTGCGGGTAGTGCTTCCAGATGAACTCCTCGAGCTCTTTGTACGCCTTGTCGATTGCGGGGACCATGTCCAAGTCGCCGTACATCCGCGCCAACGCCCGTCCCACCGCCAACGCCTTCAACTGCGCCATCAGCGTGTAAAAGTGGAACCCCTCGATCTCCTCCCAGAGATCAAACCCCTTCTGGTTCCATGACGTCATGACGTACTCCAAATCGGGTTTGATGATCTCGCTAAACACAAATGTCCCGTTGTCGGTGTGGTTCAAAATCCAGTTGCCCGCCGTGATCACCCGCAACGCGGGCCCGTCGGGCTGGGGCCGGCCCCAGTCCTCGTCAAACAGGGTGTTGTTTACCATGAACTTGGGCTCGCCAAGCCCTCCCGAGCTAAAGCCACCAGAACGCGTCTTAAGCCGCTGAAGGTGGTACTGGTTGTCAAGGTAGGCACTGACAATGGGCTCCACGTCCACCAGACCGTCGCTCCCGATGTCGATCACCGTCTTCATCACAAGCGCCAGGTCGCGGGTCCACTGGTAGAAATAGTCGGGCCACACCTTGGACGGGGAAGCAATCACCACCCCGGGCTTCACCAGACGGCCAGCGCTGGCGCCAATGTTGGCAAAAATCCCCTCGACACAGCGCTTACTCTGGGTCTCGCACCACAGCTCCAACAGGTCCTCCGCAAGCGGCTGCTGGCTAGCAAGGACAGCAACAATCCACACAAGCAACCAAATCATGGGGGCAATGACACAATCGGTAATATAAATAGTGAAATCAGGGACCAGGGCTGCCTACACCTGCCTATTGTTACTAGTTGACACCAGACATAGAAGATAATTTGTCGGTAATTATACGCTATCGAAGGACACGGAATGGGTGACGGTGTCTGTTTAGTGTGTCAATTACCTATAAACTTGATCAATACCGCCAGGCCCTGTAGCAAAAGCGATCTATTTAACCCCTGTATGCTCGTTTGTAACTCCACCCCTTCCGCGCTGGTTGTGGGCCCATGGGCCCACCTTGGCTTTCGCGCTCGCTGCTGTCATCCTTTTCGTGGCTTTCGGCCACCCTGACACTACCCTACCACACTGTTCATGACCGTTCTATTCGCATATACCGTTACCCATTCTATCCCTTTAATTTCCACAACATGTAAATAATCACAAACCCAAGCAAAATGATCCCCACAACCCGCGTCAAGCTGGTGTTGCGGTTCATCACATTCAGCAACTGCCCGCTGGTGCGCTTAACGCTGACCATTAACAGGGAAAAGTTTTCCTCGAGCGAATTGAGGATCAGGTTCTCCTGTTGGACGGACCCGTGGATGTCGCGGTCGACGGTGGTGCGGAACTGGTGGAGGGTCAGCGCCAACCGGTCGAACTCGGCGTTGTTCTGCTGCTCTCGGTAGTCCGTCATACCCTGTGGGTGGTTATCACTGAGTTTGCCACGCGGCTGCAGGAGCGCGAATAAGGGGTGGAGACGGGAGGGCTGGACTGGTGACTGGGGATGGTTGAGTGATGGGAGAGGTATAGAGTGGTTCTGTGGTATGTGTAGTGATGTCTTGTTTACTTTAGCTAGTGTTTGCCCAGGTTTATGTCTGTTATTAGCGGACCCTACGCGTTACGATCAGCAACGTGGAATCTAGATCCTCCAGAAAAAGTCACAGACACGCGTGTGCCAGAACATGAATTTAAGGCGTGACTTCCAACCGCTCGCCTCTGCGAACGATTTCACCCCCTTAATTGGTAATCCTGAGTACTTATTAGTACTCCCTTTTCAATACGCCCAATAGGATCCAACCACTCTATACTCTCCTTACACTACTCACCCTCTGCCACTCACTCTCCACCACTCACTCTCCACTACTCTCCACTACACTCCACTACTCTCCACTACCCTCCACTACTCTCCACTACACCACCCAATCCCACTCCTTTAACAAAATCAATCTCCCATTACCTATCCTAAATGCATTACTGGGTGAAAAACACCGAAGAAGCCCGCTTTTCGTCGTCGAACCCGCCAAACGTGTTGACGCCGTGCTCAACATTGGCCACGGAAAACTCCAAGTCGTCGGTGGTGATCATGTCCCAGTACTTGTAGATCATCATCACGGTAAACAAGTTACAGAGCGAGCCAAAGAACAACCCGTCAATGTAGTGGTTGGCCCCGTTGCAGATCTCCTGCGATACAGCATACGTCAACACCTGTCCTGCGGCAAAGAAAAACACAGCAAGAGAAATCGCCCCAAGCAACCAGTAGTTGCGGAGGGCAAAGAGCACCAACACGATCTGCGACACAATGTATGCCGCCACAATGATCGCGTTGATGACAAAAGAGCACACAAACATCCCAGTGGTGTCACGGTTGTTGAGTGAAGTGCCCCAGGACTTGAAGGTGATGATGGAAACAATAAAGTTGACGGCAAACCAAATAAACAGCACCAGATACAAAAGCAGCATCAGTTTGCGGGTACCGTCTTCCCAGAATTGAAAGCAGACAATGCCGTTGTACATGAGGGCAGCACACACCGCCAGTGCTAGCCCGAGCTGGAGCGCCACGAAGTAGGCATATGACCCCAGTGAGGGCGGAGACACCCCGCAGTCGACAATAAGCGACAGCACAATGAGCCCAAGCACAAGGTAGAAGAAGTAGAGCATCTCCTTGCGCCCGATGGCGGTGTATTTCGCCCGCACATTGAACACAATGATGAGCAAGATGATGAGCCCACCAAAGTGGACAAAGGCGTTGCCCACCTGGAAAATCATCGTGTTGGCAAGCTCAACGGGGCGGGCGTAGCACTTGGGAATGACTCCTGTGTCGAAAAACAGCTTGGGGTCGACCGAGCCCACCACAGCGCAGAGTGGTAGACTCAGCTTGGCACAGATGTCGTCAAAGCTTCCGAATCCCATCTTGTTAGGGGGTTGTAAAGGGTGTTTTCAGTCGGAAACGACGGGGAATAGCTCAGCTGGTGTGTATTCAGCTGGACGCGTACCTGGTAAAAGTCACAAACAGGTCACGGAACGGATCAGTGAGGCGATAACGACTCAGATCAGGGGTGCTAGATAGCGTGGTTTTCAGTAAAACGGACGTGGTAGGTGGTTGTCCGTTGGTCCCCGCGGGTTTAAAGTGGATCCAAAGTAGCAAGTGTCCTGCGGACGGATATCGATGTCGCTTTAACAGGAAATCGGGTGTTTAAATTTTTTCTTGATGTGCGCTGGTGATTATGCATGGTGCACACAGGGTGGGCCAAAGGAGGCTGGCTGGCAACCCCAGCGTCGGGAAAAAAGCGGCCGCTGCTGGCTGCGGGCTCGACGCGTGGTGCCTGGAGGGGACATGGCGCCTTTGCTGTTGTAGAAGAGGTGGTTTAGGGTGTGAATTTAACGTGCCTGTCGCGGGATTTTCGTGCTAAAAATAGGTGGGGCGGAGCAGTGTCAACGAAGAATGAACAAACGACCGGTCAGACAGTTCCACCCGACAAACGAAGCGAGCCGTGTCGGGTGAATACAATAGTGACGGGCTCGGCACGGGCAAACCCCCTAGGCGTCGCTCCGACCTTCTAGATCACTGTTTTCATTGCGCAGCCAATTATACCCGTTTAGGTTGCTTAGTCGCGATTGGATGATCCACACAAAGAACGCGTACAAACAGCAAAACAAGGCACAAACGGGCGTAGATCAAAACACCCCGCTGGATCCAGCGCGGATCCACGCTTTGATCCGCGTGGAAGCCGTGTGTGGCGGCTGGATCGCCTGTTCACATTCCGTGAACAATTTCGAGGCGCGGTCGTGCATTAGAGCCAGCCAGCCATTTACGACCGAAGAAGGCATTGTTCAAATAGAGTAGGCAACAATAGTAGGCGGTTAGCGAGGCCTCGAGGCAAGCTGACAATAGTTTAGACGCCTCGCCAACGTGGGTGACAATGCTGGTGGCCGCTGGATAATGTAGAGGGGTAGTGGGTTTGAGTGTGGCGTTACACGTGAATGGCCGTTACCGCAGAGCGGTTGGTATTCCAAACAGGTTGGGGCTGACATTACGCTAGTTCGATCGTGTGACACCAATACAACCACCGTCTCTTCCTCTTCTCACCCACTTCGCCCACCCCACCATTCACTTACATGAAATGTCACATACCTGCAAGATCATCCCCGGCAGTCTGCGTTCCAGGCACCATGCGAAAGAACAGGCAGCAGGTGACATGGGTACCTGTCTGAATCGTTTCTTACTCTATACATGACTCTACGGATGCACCGCAATGAGGTTAGGTAACCCGTGGCAGTGGTACCCCATCTGCTGGGCAAGGTAGCACAACCCAGCAGACCCCATGCCGTCGTAGCCCTCGTCGCGGTCCCAGGTGGTGCCCACGATGTCCATCAGCGGCATCATCGCCCCCTGCTTCAAGATGATCGTCTTGACAAACAACACCACCGACCCGACGGAGTCGAGCTCGATGCTCAACGCCGGGTCCGAGCCCACCTTATCGTGGCCAAACCCGGTGTCGCCGTACTTCATCCCAGCGATAAAGTCAAACTCCCGCCAGCGGCCTTCGTCCATCATCTGGAGCGTATGCTGCAGTGGTCGTTTGCGTTCTCCTCGCCACAGGTCCTTGTCGAACGAAGAGTCGCTCAGCAGCACGATCCGGGGCACGGCGATGTCCAAGTGCTGATCAATGAACACGTCGAGGATGTCGTTGCGGTTGAACTTGACCACGTCCAGATCGATGAACAACGCGTAGCGCTCGGTGTCCATCAGCAGGTACAGCAAGAAGTTTTTGGCCTTGGCTATGGCCCGCTTGTGCTCGCGCTCCAATTGGAACCCGGCATAGCTCGGGTTGAGTTCGCTGGTGTCCTGGTCCCACACGTTCTTCGTGAGCTTTGGGGCGTGGAGCAACGTTACCCGCTCGATCTGCGGCAGTTTGTGGGCCCGGAAGTAGTTGTTGATGGCCTTAAAGTCGCTTTCACGCTCACAGAGCAATGCCAACAGCACCTTGCGAGTCCCCACAGCCTGGTGGACAACCTTCAAGTAGTCGGAGAACTTGCGGGGCTTACCGCTCTCGTCACCGAAGGGGGCTCGTCCGCCAATCGAGGTGAGCACAATGGTGTCTGGGCTCTCGACCTCGTCCAACCGCGAGTACGTCACCTTCGTGTACCCGTCCAACTGTTTTTCAACTCGGAGAAACCCCAGACTGCGGGTCAACGGATTAAATAGCACGAGGAAGGTGAGCATGGCCACCGCCACGACCGCTGCTACCCGGAGGAGCCTTGGCTTCGGTACCTGGTTGAGATACTCGTGGTAGACTTTACCCATGGAGATATAAAAAAAAAACCACGACTCGTATCTGGCACAATTGCGTCCCAATTAGGTTTCGATTGTGCAAATTTTAAGGGGGACAAAGGGGCGCAGGAGAACAAGAATTGCACTCAGCTAGGGGGTAGTGGCCCAAGGGGGCAAGTTAGAGTGGGATAGGCAGTTGTACCCGACAGCGAAGCCTGTCAAAATGCGGACTAACTTCGCTAGCTAGCCGAGGCGCAAATACACACGTGGTTTTCGGTCGCAATGGGTGGATGGGGAAAAGGGCTTTACGGGGAGGAAAAAAGGAAAGGGGAAACTCGTATACGTGGTGGTAATCTTGGTCTCAGCCGGGTGGTAGAGCTTGTAGGCCTTTCGTTGTTTGTTTATCTACGCCGGTGTGACGCAGTAGCAATGCAACATTACCACAGACGCGGTGGAGTAAGGGATAAACAGGGTGGGGTAGGGGTTTGAAACTACGCTTGGCGAAGATAGCGGGAGGGGATTATCGTGATGAATTGCTTGACGTACACCTACACGATGACAGGTGTTTCAGGCGGTGTTTCAGGTGACAAACGTTGGTGCACCTGCAAAGAAGGTCATTGAAAGCATCACTTGCCTTTATGGAATAGCCTAACGGTACATCTCGAACCAGTAAAACAGAGCTACTACCGCTATACCCTAGCCATTACCACTCATTGTTTCGAGTGGGGTAGTAACCAAGCGAACCTAGCAACAGGTTAGCCTCACGGCCTCCTTCTAGGGTAACAAACCGTAGTTCCTGGTAACCGCTAAAATGATCGTACGACAAAACCAACAGTTATAGAGAAAAAGGCATTAGAACCATCGGAAATAGAACTACCTGTGAGACAACCACCAGAAACATATCCAGTAACAAAACAACCAGTAGCAAAACAACCAGTTGTAGAACCACCCGTAGTAGTATCACCCGAAATAACCAGTGATAAAACCACCAGTCATAAAACCACTAGTAACACTAGATCGATATCCACCCATTCCCAACATCACCCACCTATCATACTCCACACTATACCCCACTGCTCTATTCCTATGTCATGTCTTCATTGCTATATACCGAATAAATAATCATAACCCGGGCCAGCCGGTTCACACCTGGTAGGGCGGGGGCGTGTCAAACACCGAGGGGGCGCGGCCACGGTACGGGGTCAACCCGCGCCGCGAAAGCTCGCGCCCAAGCTTGTCGTGTATCTTTTTCGTGTCCAAGTAGTTGCGCAGCTTGGTGGACTCCGCCACCCGCGGCACGCTGGCAATCGCCTGCTTGATCTCCTGGGCCAACGGCACCGCGTGCGAGCTGCGGGGCGACACCGACACCTCTTTTTCCTTCACGTCGACCATAGGCAGCGCCAGCCGAGCCGTGAAGTTGAAGTAGTTGTTGCCAATGCCCACGCCCAGCACGATCGACGGCAGGTCCAAGTAGTGGTGGTGCGGGTGGTCGTCGAGCGGGTGGAGGAGGTCGTGGTAGAGCTCCTTCGAGATGCGCAACGGGCGCGGCTGGGCGAGCGGCTCCTCCACCAGCTCCAGCGCGAGCATCTCGGTGGCGGGCGTTTCCACCTCCATCGTCGAGTTGGCGTCCGGACCCAGTTTCTTCTTCCCGAGCCGGATCCGCCGGCGCTTGGGCTTGGCCATCTCCTTCTGCTGGTAGTAGCTGGTGGCTTGCACCAGCGAGATCGCCAGCAAAATGTCGCCCGTCTTGTCGTAGTCGTGCATGAGAAAGTCGATGGGGATCCCGTTGTACTGGGGCCCAGTGGCCACGGGGAGACTGGTGTCGTAGTCGGTGATGAGCAGGTGCAAGAGGTTGGGCGGGTGGGCGTACCGCTCCAAGTGCGAGCGCTGGATCACGTTGCGGATGCGCGGCACCTCGAGCGAGAACGTCTGCCGCTGCTGGTACAACTCGGCCATTTTCTGGGTGGTGGCCGAGCAGATCTGCGGCTGGAGAGGCACCTGGACCAGGAGCGCGGTGGGGGTGGCGGTGGGCGCCAAGAGGTCGCGGTTGAGAGTGTCCAAGTTCAAGAACTTGAGCGAGAGCTGGTGGATGAGGGTGGGGAGGGTCTCGCGGAAGAGGTCGCGGATCTGGTTCTCGATCTGCTGCTGGAGAAAGTTGGCGAGCACCTGGACGTTGTCGAAGGTCAGGGTGACGGTGATCAGGTCAAGCGGGTCGTTGCGAAACACAAGCGTCAACCCCTTGGTCTTCGAGAACACAATGATGCCAATACCGGAAATGCCGATGTTCAGGAGCTTCAAGTCCAACGGGACAGGAAAGGGGGCCTGGGCCACGCCAAAGTTGGGCGTGACAAACCGCCGGTGGTCCTCCTGTGTCAGCATCTCGTGCTCCAAGCTGTTGGCGTTGTGGATGTTGAGGGGGTTGGCCTGGACCTTGGTGTGGAGGGTGAGCTCAAAGTCGCCGGCGTAGTTGACCTTGAAGATGCCGCGGAACCGGTCCTGGTCAAGCTCGCCAATCTCAAGGATCTCAAACTGCGGAGCAGCCTTGCCAAACTGGAGGTCCTTAATCTGGATGGGAGCAGCAAGGATTTTGGGCCGTTTGCCCAGGTTGAGGGCCAGGGTGAGCAAGTCCCGGGTGTAGTCCCGCAACTGCTCGGTCTCGAGAGTGTTCCAATTGACGTTGAACGACATTTGGCGCGAAGAGACGGCTAACGAACGAGTGTTTAGGATAAAACTTTTTTTTACGCATCCTGTTTGATACCCGCAGACAATGGCGTGCATATAGCGCGGGATTAACTGCGAGTGCCAGGGGAAGCAATGATAGCGGGGGAGGGGGGCGAGGCCGTGGGGGGCGTTGGAAGGGCCATTGGGGGCCCAGAGAAGCGGGCTGAGTGTGGTGGCTAGCCCTGAAACCATGCTCTTCCGGCTTCGGCCCGTTGCATTGTCCCTCCCGGAGCCGCGGTAATGACCCCATATTTTGTTATCTTAGTCACGAGAGCGAAGCCTGCTGACGTCAGCGACGGATTTAGGTGAAGTCAAAATAAAGGCCGAAGGAGGTGGGAAACGGGGCTTGGCTGGGACATAAGGTTTGGGGGAGGTCTGGGGGCGCGTGCTACCCCTGTTCGGGTGCACTTTTGGGCTGGCTGGGCCCCGGCGGCGATTTTTCACCAGCCGTGCTTCCATCTCGAGGCGCGTTGATTGGCTGCAGCGGAAAGAACCGGGACTACCCCGGAGCCGAGTCAGTGGCGGTGGGAGCGCGCGGGAAAAAGCCGGGAAGGAAGGAGAGAGGGAACAGAGAAGGGACTAAGCTACAGAGCGCCTTTTCGAACGCGTAGCGGCGGTTTTGGCGGGTCTCGGACCCGATGGCCTGATTGTCGGAGCCGTAACGGTTTCCGGGGTGGATCAGGCAATGCCCGAATTTCTTTTACTGAAAAATTGAGATGGAGGGTGAGGGAGCAGGGTGAGGTGGAAGCGACAAGGGGGAGCCAGGGATGACCGGGCAGGACTCGTGTAAGCGGTGTGAACCGGTGTGAACCAGTGTAGACCTGGGTAAAACAGATATCGTGTAGCGTGTCAGCGACCTGGAACTACCCCACAGGAACTCCTACCGTCGCCTGGCTGTGACCATCGGCTGATGTGGCCTGGCAACCGTGAAACCTGGTTGCAGCCACAGCGTGACCTGGAGGTGTTTGTCCGAACGGGTAGCTGAAGACGAGGGTTAGGTTGGGGAGTCTACTCACGGCACACTGTGCCCCAATTCGACCCACAACCGCCGTTCACCGGCTCTGTGATCTCGTTTGTCACTGTCCGAACCGGCTAACCTAAGCGAACTGTGGAATCGTACGCCACCGATCCACAGGAACAAAATCTATACATGCCAGCCCCAACAGGCTCCTACAGGCTCCTACAGAACCCATGACTCTCTTGTAATAAACCGACTCACTCCCTTCCACACACCCCCTCGCACGCCACTGCCACCACCACCATCACCACCGTTCCCCTCCCCTGCACACAACAACCGTTTCTCGGAGTATCTATCGGAGGCACCGCGCCTGACGCACGGTGTCCCGAGATGTCGGTATACGAGTATACCCTCGTGAACGCCGCGGGCGAGGTGGTCCCGATGGCTCAGTTCCGTGGGCAGGTGCTCATCATCGTCAATGTTGCCCTGTTGTGCGGGTACACCCCCCAGTACCGCGAATTGCAGCTGCTATACGAGCAGTACCACGACCAGGGGCTTGAGATCTTGGCCTTCCCCTGTGACCAGTTTCGCAACCAGGAGCCGTTCACCGCAGCCCAGCTGCAGCAAGTAGCACGCGTCAAGTTTGGCGCCACCTTCCCGTTTTTCGCCAAGTGCCATGTAAACGGGGCCCACGAGCTTCCATTGTACACATTCCTCAAGGGGTCGCGGCCCGGAATGCTTGGGTTCCGTGGGGTCAGGTGGAATTTCGAGAAGTTTGTAGTGGCGCGGGACGGGCGGGTGGTCCACCGGGCGGTGACCGATGTGCCGCCGCTGGAGTTGGAGCCGTTGGTTCGCGAGTTGTTGGCATAGCATAGCATTGTATTATAATAGGACAAGGTAATAGATAGGGATTGGTGGGAGGGGATGGTTGGGGTGATATGAGAGAGGATGGTTGAGATGGGATGAGAGTGGTATGAGTGCTTCATTAGTTGTATATTGTGTTCGAGTGTTGTCTGTTGGCTGGTGGGACGTTGCTTATCCGATGAGCATCGAGTTGAGGTGGAAAACCAAACACCGACCACAATTTCCGAAAATGACACCCACCGTCAGCTCAATTGAGCCGTTTCTCTACAGCCCAGAAAGCGACCCGTTTTGTGTCACTTTTCAGGCCACATTCAGCCGTATCGTTGTCAACGGTTTTGCAGCCACGAGAAAGCAGAGCACTAAACGACTATATAGCGAAGTTCAAACGAGTCTAGCGTTTATGGCACATAAATTCCCTCCCAAGAACACTCTAACCAGCTACCTCACATACAACTGCTACTCAGCTAGCGTCTCCATCTACCTTCACACATGACTGATACACAGCTAGCGTCTCAACCATCCCCCTCCCTTCACACAGCTAGCCCTCAACATCCCTACCTTCACACAGCTAGCGGCTCACCATCCCTACCTCCACACAGCTAGCGTTTCCTCCTACCTTCACATCTATTGATACACAGTAAGCGTGCTAGACACTACCAGCGTCTCCAACCAGCACCCTATTACATCGTCTATTTCCCGTGCTTCCGCTTCGTGCCCGCAATCTGCTCCGGGTGCATCTCCTTGTAGACACACGCCAAAAGCGTCAGGCACCGGCGACTCAACTCGCCCAGGTTGCGCAGCTGGAAGAAAAAGTCAAACTGAAACAACGGCAGCTGCTTGATCGCCTGGCGGATCCGCTCGTACACGTCGGGCAGGTCCAACCCAAACCGGTAGAGCTGGACAAGCAAGAACCGGTCCTCCTCGTCGGAAAACACCCGCTTGTTGGTGGCGGCCGGCGGGTACTTGAGGGTGAGCTCCTGGAGCGGGTACTTGTACTGGGCCATCTTGCGCCGGAGCGCCTCCTTGTGCAACTGCACCTTGACGATTTTCTCCTCGCCCTGCTCGATCTGGTTGAGGAACCGCTCGAACCCGTCGATCTCGCGGTAGTTCTGCCAGAACGCCTTGGCGTACTCGCGCACCTCGTCGATCGTCTTCTCGGGGAACTCGTGCGCGATCAACGCAATCAGATTGCGCCCGTACTTGGTGCACACCAGAATGAAGTGCTGGAAGTCGCGGCGGTTCCAGTTGGAAAACCCCTCGGTGAGCAACTGCTCCTTGAGCTGCTTCTCGTCGTCGGTCAACGGGCGCGAGTTCTCGATCTCCTCCTGCTCCAACCGCTGGTCCGCCTCGCGCTGGGCCTTGGTGTCAGCTTTACCAGCCTTTAGCGGCACCTTGTACCCCGTCTGCTTCTTGTAGTAGCTCTTTTCCAACTCGTACAACTCAAAGAGCTTGGGCAGGTAGAACTGGTGGTCGTAGATGTTGAGCTGCTTCGGCGGGCGCGGCCCGTTCTTGTTCACCACCAGCGCCGCCGTCTGGGTGGTCAGCTTGGCCCCGGGGTTCAACACGTCCTTGTAGTACAGGTCGATCAGGTAGTTCTCCTTGCGCTCGCGCTTGGCGGGCTGGATCCACTGCCCGCCGGCGATCTTCAGCAGCAGCAGCGCCTTCTTGAAGTTCTCGCCGTTCCACTCGTACACCAGCCCGTCGTTGGTGAAGTTCTGGAGCGCCCCGAGGTCCAATTTGTCGTACCGGTCGTTGAGCTGGCGCGTTTTCTCCAGCGACGCCTTGAGGATCTCCTCGATGTCCAACTCCTCGGCCTCGTCGTCCTTCTCCAGGCTCTCGAAGATGTCCTTGGCGCCAAACTGCACCAAGTCGAGCAACTCGCCGCGCGACGCCGCCTTGTTCAGCTGCTGCCCGTCGAGCCCGGCCACCAGTGTGCGGCCCAGCTGGATCACCAACTGGTCGAGCTTGAGCTTCTGGGTGGCGCGCTCCAACACCTTCTCCTCCACCGCGCCCTCGGTGATCAACCGGAACACCTTCACCTGCTTCGTCTGGCCAATGCGGTGCGCGCGGTCCATCGCCTGCAAGTCGGCCTGGGGGTTCCAGTCCGAGTCAAAGAGAATCACCACGTCGGCGGTGGTCAAGTTGATCCCGAGCCCACCAGCGCGTGTGGTCAACAAAAACACAAACTTCTCGCTCCCGGGCGCGTTGTACTCGTCGATCGCGTTCACCCGGTCCGCGTGGTCGGTCTGCCCGTCGATCCGGCAGTACTGGTACTCGCGCAAAAAGCAGTAGTCCTCCAAGATGTCGAGCATCCGCAGCATCTGCGAGAAAATGAGCACCCGCAGCCCGTTCTCCTTGAACTTCTTGAGCAACTTGTCCAAGAACACCATCTTTTTCAGGTTGAACACCAAGTGCTCGCCGTTGGTGTACGGCGGGCCGGGC
Source organism: Diutina catenulata (assembly GCA_030560525.1). Lineage (NCBI taxonomy): Eukaryota > Fungi > Ascomycota > Pichiomycetes > Serinales > Debaryomycetaceae > Diutina > Diutina catenulata. The sequence continues at coordinate 42,807 of JAKTTW010000073.1, forward strand.
TCGGCCCCCTCAAAGAGGTAGGGGTGGTTGCAGCACTTGCGCAACTGCATCACGATGTTGAGCAACCGCGTCTTCAGCTCCTTCTTGCCGTTGACGCCGTTGACCGCGTCCAAGTCCTTCTCGAGGATCTTTTTGTACCACTGCTGCTGCATCAGCGACAACCCAAAGTACACGTTCATCTCCTGCTTCGGGAGCAACAGCCGCTCGACGTCGGCCTTGATCCGCCGCAAGAGGAACGGCTGGAGCACCTTGTGCAACTGCGCCACCACCTCGTCGTTGCCGGCGCCGTCCTTGAAGTGCTGGTCGAACGTGTCGGCGTCGGAGAACACGTCGGGCAAGATGAAGTTGAGAAGCGCCCACAACTCGCGGAGGTTGTTTTGCAACGGGGTGCCGGTGATGAGCAACCGGTGGCGCAGGTGGAACATCCGGATGATCTGCAGCAAGAGCAGCTCCTCGTTCTTGATCCGGTGGGCCTCGTCAATCACGATGTACTGCCAGTCAAACTTGCGGAAGGTGGCCTTCTCCTTGATGACGATCTCGTACAGGGCAATCACCACGTCAAACTCGCAGGTGAGCACGCTGTCGCGGAGCATCGCCGCGCGCTGGTCCTTGTCGCCCTGCACCACCAACACCTTGACCTCGGGGGTCCAGCGGTTGAACTCGCGGGCCCAGTTGTCGAGGGTCAGCTTCGGGGTGATGACGATGTGGGGCCCGTTGACGTGTTTGTAGTAGCGCAACCACCCCAAAAACGCAATCGTCTGGAGGGTTTTCCCGAGGCCCATCTCGTCGGCCAAGATCCCCAGCAAGTTGTTTTCGTGGAGCAGAATGAGCCAGTTGAGCCCCTGCAACTGGTAGTCGCGCATGGTGCCGGCCTTGATGTACCCGGGCGACGAGGTGAACTCCATGATCTGCGACAGGTGGGCCTCGTCGTCCAAGAGCTCGCGGTCCTCCTCCTTCTCGGTCTTGCGCAGCCGGGAGTTGACTCCCTTGCGGGCCGCGGCCTTGCGGTCGTGGTCGGAGGCGATGTCCTCGAGGATGGCCCGGATCCGCGGGTCCTTTTCCGCCCGGGACTCGATGAACTGGCCAAAGAGCCCGGTGAGCCCGAGGAGGTACTCGAACCGCTTGCGGGTGTTGGGCACGTCAAGCACCTTTTTGTCCAGCTCGGTGAAGTACTTGAGGTGGTTGGGCACCACCACCGGCGGCGCCTCCACCCCGGGAGTCAGCTCTAGCGAGACGGTGTCGGGTCGCATCGTCGTGGTGGTGAAAAACGCGTCAGCGCGAAAAGTGGTGGGAGGTGGTAGGTGTACGGGAAGGAATATGGAATGGGAGAGTGGGGTGGGAGTAGGGTGGGAGAGGTTTGAGATGGGGTGTGTTGGGTGGGAGTGGTAGGATGGTGTGGACTGGTGGTGTGGTGTGGATTGTTTTGCGTTTGTTTAGGTTGGGAGTTTAGGGTGGACTGGGTGTTTGTTATGGATCGTAGATAAGTGGGATGTGAGAGGAAGAATGGTTCAAAGAAAGTGTTTAGGGTGGTGGTTACGGTTAGGGTGTTTGTAGAACGCGTATTGGGTGCCTGTTGTGGAACGGGGCTCGGTGTTATGACGCGTTTGGTTGGGATCGACCGCGTGTCTGGGCCAAGCAAACGTGATAAGAGCTTGTGGTGGATGAGACATGGAGAGGGTGGAGAATGTGTAAGAGGGGTACACTTTTGTTTACAACTTCGTCTACATAGCCTCTACTAGTGTTGCCTTGGCACCACAGCAACTGGCTGGCTTTGTTCGCACGTGTACGAAGTACTAAACGACGATCCGAGTGAAATAAACAGTGGAATTATTGGGGAGAGTTAAGATAGTCGAAGGTTGAACAGATATAGGGTGGATATACGTTGTTGGATCCATGAAGGCACACCAGTATGGCAGTTTAGTCACCTGTTTTTGTCACTAGTACCCATTTTGCCTTTGAAACTACCAACCGTGTTACTCGTTACCAAGCCATTGGCTACGATTACAGCTTAAGAATGTTACATGGTGACAAAGCGTAGAACAACGAGTAGATTAAAGCGTTATTTAGATTACCATACCTTGACTTAAGAATCTCCAATGTTTGCCACGTCAAGTACCCTTCACTGCTCTAACCATCTCAGAAGCCATTGACCACATCCACACTAAAACCCTTGAAACACCCACCACCTTCCCCTGAAACACCCCCACCCTTTGAAACACCCACCCCCACTTCCCATTCTTCCATCATTTCCACACCACCATCCACACCCACCAAAACCCTCGCACCTACATATAATCCCCATGACATCACTCACCAAACGACCCAAGATCGAGGCGGTCTACGACGGCGAGGTCGAGCTCGCAGGCCACCAGGGCACAGTCCTCCTGGCCCGCTTCAACCCCGCCGCCGACAAAGTCGTTTCGGGCGGGCTCGACCGCGCGATCTTGCTCTGGGACCTCGCAGCGCTTGCGGACCGCGATGACATCAACTACGGGGTGATCACAGGACACAAGGGCGCAGTAGTGCTGGTCGAGTGGGCCCAGGACGACACTCGCCTCGTGCTGGCAAGCGCAGACAGCACCGTAGGTCTCTGGGACGCCGCCAGCGGCACCCGTCTCCGCAAGTGGACCCACCGCGACTGTGTCAACCAGGTGGTCCCCGTCGGGTCCCAGGTGGCCTCGGTCAGCGACGACGGGACGTGCCAGCTTTGGGACGCGCGCGAAAAGCAGAGCGTGGCCCGAGTCACCACCGAGTGGCCGCTCATTGCGCTCGCAACCCGGAGCGACGACACCCTCATCATGGGTGGGGTGGGCCGTCTGGTGGTGGCGTACGACGTGCGCAATCTCTCGGCCGAGCTCTGGGCGTGTACCACCACCGACACCGTCACGGGCCTTCTGGTGAACCGGGACGCGCTGATGGCGGTGGCCCGCGAGGTCGACGGCACCGCCCGCATAGTAAACGTGCTTCCCAAGGTGCCCGTGGGCCGTCTTGGGCGCACGGTGTACCGTGGGACCACTCCCAAGAGCCAGTGGGGGTGTCGGGCCGCGTTCTCGCCCACCAGCGTGGACGTGGTGACCGCGGGCGAGGGGGCTACGGTGTTTGACCTCGCGCTGAGCCGGGTGTCCCGCCGTCTCTTTGACGACCGCCTCGTGGTGGACGTGACGTGCTCCACGGACTGGGTGATGGGGGCCACCGACAAGGGGTTATTTATGACTAGATGGTAATGACTATAGACGTATACGCTTGCGCTCGGCGCGCTCGAGCTCCCGCTGGCGCTTCTTGGCGGCCACCTTGGCCTTGTGTGCCTGTAGTTTCTCCATGTTGGCCCGGGAAAACACCCGGAGGTCCCACTCGCAGGCGTTGTCGAACGTGACCCGGCTGGTGTGGTTGAGTAGCGAGCCGGGCTCTGGTTCTTCAGGAGGCTCGTCCGGGCCCGTGGCCGGCGCGACAAACTCGCTGAACTCGTGGTGGTTCATGGGCATGAACTCGTGTCTGAGAATGTAACGTTGCATGGCCGCGTTGTCAATCACGTACTTCTCCAGCTTGTCCTCCTGGCTCCGGGTGTTGTAGATCTCCTCCTCGAGGGTGCCTGTGAGCACGAGGGTTTCAACTGTCACCGGTTTCGTTTGCCCGATCCGGTGGGCACGCTTGATCGCCTGGGCCTCGACCGATTTCTGCCAGGTGGGATTGATGAAGTAGACGTGGGTGGCAGCGATGATGGTGAGTCCGTGGGAGGCAAGCCGCAAGTCCATCACGAGAGCCACGCCGTCGGCACTGGCAGAGAACTCGTCGAGGTTGGCCGCCCGTTCACGGGCCGAGATGAAGGTAGCGTAGAGAATATAGTTGGCACCAACAACATCCAAAAGCTCCGAGAGGTAGTAGGCGTGGTCTTCAAAGTCAAAAAACACAATCAGCTTCACCCCGTGGCGCTGGTGGTCAAGCAACCGGCTCACGAGGTACGCGAGCTTCGCCAGGGCCACCCCCTTGAGCTGACACTGCCTCACCCGGTCAAACAGGGTGTCCTCGTCGGGCTGGTCGGGTATCAACGCCTTTTCGAGTACCACCTCGGGCTTCTCCTTCTTGTCCTTTTGGTCGTTCAAGTCCTTCTTTCGCTTGGGCGTGGGTTTCTTTTCCATCTTGGCCATTGCCTCCGCCACCTTGGCCTGGATGGTCTCCCGCTTGGCAAACCGGTTCTTGTACATGATCTCCTGGACCGCTCCTAGCTGGGGAGCGCCGAACACGTACTCGTCGGGCGTGGTCGCCAAGGCTACTCCACGGGCGTACACCGTAGGAAGCTCCATTTTGTCGATGTAGTACAACATCTCGTGGGACTCGGCCGCCAGCCGCCAGCGCGTATTCTCCATCGCCATCTCCGCAAGCTGCTTGGACTTGTGTAGAAGCTCTTCGTCCTCGGGCGTGTAGTTTTTCTTCTCTAAACAGTGGTTGCACACACTGATCAAGCCCTTGAGGTCCTGGACAGAAAACCCCGTCCAAAATACTGTAGCTCGCTGGAGGTTGGTGATGAGCCGGCGAAGCTCCGGGCGGTTCCGTGGGTGGAACATGTAGTCTATGTCTTCTCGCTCGGAGGACACGGCGTTCACCGCCAACACCGCCGTGAAACTGTTCACCGCGAGCTGGTTGAAGAACGACGGCTCGATAAACGTCACTGAGTGGTGTAACGGGGGTAGATCGTACTGGATGTCCCCGTGGCGGATCATCACCTGGTTGAGAAGCGCCAAAAGGGCCCCCTGGGCAGCAGCACTACCCTGCTCGAAGGGCTTCACAATGGTGGTGTGCCAGAGTTTGGGTCGGGTAAAGTACGGCTCGAGTCGCAAGAACTTACCAAGAATAACCCCAAGCTTCGCTAGATCCTGTTTGGGGTCGAACCGGTTTTTGACAGTGTAATTACTGGTGTCCTCCTCCATGTGGAGGTGGGTGAGACCCGAGGTGGGCGTACCCGAAACCACCCACTTGCGCTCGCACATAAGCGTGTTTGAGCACACGTCACTGGTTCTCGACTTGGAGTTCATCGAGTGGCCTTCATCGACAATGAGCCGTTTCCAGTAGATGGCCTCGAGGCCCTCTGCGGACATTCTTGTGACTTGGGACGCTGTCACGACCACCAAGTCAAATTCGAGAAGGGCCAACGAGGGTGGTATCTCCCGGGTATAACAACAGTTACCCTCCACCCTGGTCTCGTTATACTCTGCCAGCACGTACAACACCCGTAGAAACCCTGGCTCGACGTGCTTGGCGATTTCATTAGCCCATTGGTGGAACAAGTTGTTTGGACACACAACCAACGTGCCGTTGCTGAGCATGAGCTCGCGGGTCTCGGTCGGGGCCCGCTGAGACAGCCGGTTTCGCACGCGGGTGTACTGGTCATACTCGCCATTGGAGTGAACGGGAATCTCAAAACGCCCTACGCCCATGGTCAAGGGCTCAATCAAATGGGCAGGTATCTCTGTCAAAAAGTACCGCCACGGAAGTCCATCAAGACCGATCTTGTCGATGCAAAGCTCCACAAGAGTGGGTTTGTGCCGCTGGGGTTTCACCGGCCGTGTAACGAGATCTGGCGGGATCTGGGCCACCTCGTGTTTGGTGGCACAAATCATCGCGAGACAAATGAGGGTCTTTCCTAAGCCCATATTCTCTGCAAGTATGCCCCCTCGAGGTAGCTTGGTCACCTCTGGCTCCCGGAAGAGCTGGTTCGTAAGCACGTCGTAGTAGCCTCCACGAGGCAAAGGCACGTAGTTGGGCACGGGGGCCACCCTGGGCGTGGCCAGCTCGCGCTCAAGCATGGTGGCCACCGAGGTTTGCTGGTAGTCAAACAACAGCGTCATGATTCCTGGCACGTCGCCCGCAATAACCCGAGCCACCACGTCCAGGGTCGTGGGGAACCCACCCGAGGCCACCAGAGGGGCCGGTTTCGAGTACTTTGGCGGAGCAATGTGATCATAGACCCACTTGACATTAGCGTCAAGCGACCCGCCCACCTCGTTCGCGCTCCAGTACTGAGCCGGTGGCTGCAAAAACAGCCATTTAGCAGACGCAGCACCGTATTCAAACACTTTTTGCGGCCCATACACCGCGGCTAGCACGCCAAACCACTGCCTGAGCAACTGGGGGGTTCGTCTGCGTCGCCACTCGTTAAGCACGCGGCCCCCTCTAACATCTTGGGGCACCCCGTACACCTTCACCTGCGCTACCGGGGTCTCGCCAATGGGCACCACCCGAAACGTCGCCATAATGTACCGGTGTGCTTGCATAGCCACGAGATCATCCACCACGGGATGGCACTCGGGCGCCCGAAACTTCATGAACGGGAAGTCGGCCCATCGGTGGTGGGGGGAACTGGAGGGCGCAAAGAGATCGGTGTTGGCTAGCGGAAGCCCCGTGAAGTAGATGTGACCTAGCTCGATAAGCAGATCGAGATCATTGGTGATCAGGGAGACGGTGGGAGGCCTCATAGCAGCATTGGGATGGTGGTAGATAACGGACCCTGAATGCGCCTGCATATGCGCCTATAAACGAGGTGGTTGCAGAGGAAGTGGGTGGGTTATTTGGGGATGGGGGGGGTTGTGGGGGTGGCATGGGGTAGATGGAGTGTGTGTATTAGTGCAGGTTGATTATAAAGGCTATTTTGATTGACAATTGGTGTTTTTTGAAGACATTTGTGAAACTCTTACATAAAATACTAAAATCTCCTTAACCAAATAAAAGTACCAACCACATAACCAATATGCTCCATCTACGAATGATTCAAGAACCCAACCACACCAGCAGTCTTATCACCACCACCTTGTTACTCCTTCATGCGCTCTTCACTCCCATCACGCCTCTCCGTTTCTTGTACGATTCGCAATCACCACCATGCAGTGCGCTTAGAACCTTCCCCGAAGACGGCTACTCCCCCTATCTCAGCCTTACAGAGACTACCGCCCATACTCACTCCCACTAAAGCTCACACCCGCACTCCCCACCGTATCGTGCTTCTCCCCCTTCTTTACCACTCTCCACTCCTACCCCTTCCACGTGACCATATAAATACCTAATTCGCAACACCACCAACGCCACCATGAAGACGCTGTTGCTCCAGGTTCCGTACAAGAAGTCCGAGGACGTCAATTGGTACAAGCCCCTCAACAACTACCTCCTTTCCATCTATGGTAACACCTCAGACTACCAGCAGGACCTCACCGCGTTCAACAAGCTCCGTCTGGACCTCCGGGGAGTGCACGCCGACGCCACGGGCGTGAAGCTAGCCCTCAAGTACTACTCGCAGCTTGAGCTCATCGACTTGCGCATTCCGTTCCAGCTCATCAACACCCCCACCAAGACCCGGGTCGAGTTCGTGTGGTACGACTCGTTTGACCCCGAGGTCCGCAACGCCCAGGGATCGCTAGCTTTCGAAAAGGCCAACGTTTTGTACCAGCTCGGGTCGCTCTTGTCGCGCCAGGCCGCAGTCAAGTACCTGAACGGGTCCACCAAGGACGCCATCGCCCTCCAGACCCAGGCTGCGGGGGTTTTTGAGTTCATTGGGGACAACTTTTTGCACGCGCCGTCGCCGGACTTGGCAGGGGGGCTGATCAAGTTCCTTGCCAAGCTTCTGATGGCGCAGGCTCTGGAGTTGTTTGTGCTCCAGGCGATTTCTGCCGACACCGGGCAGAAAATGAATGCCCTCGTGCTGAAGCTCTGCCAGGGGGTGAGCGAGCAGTACGAAACCGCGTACACGATGGCTGCGCACATGCTGGCGGACCCCGACCCCTACGGAGACACCGCCGAGGCCGAGGAGTTCTTGGAGCAGCCCGAAGACCTTTTGCCCACGGTGCTGATTGTACTTGAGCCCCGGTGGTTGGCGCTCTGCGACTTTAAGCGGGCGTTCTACGCGCTGTTGGCGCTCTACTTCCATGCGTTGCAGCTTGACGCTTCGCGCAAGTACGGCGAGGCCATTGCCTACCTCACCAAGTGCCAGGAGGCCCTCACCAAGGACGTGGACGGGGCGGTGCTGGCGGCGAACCAGCAGGACATCGCCATTGGCTACGAGTTGTTGGACTACTTGCAGTCCCAGGAGGACATTGTCAAGATCAAGCTCGAGGAAATGCACAAGGACAACGACTTGGTGTACAACGACCTCGTGCCCCTGACCACTACGCTCGCGGCGATCAAACCGAAGAGTGCGTGCGAGCCCACCCCGCTCCAGAAGCTCCCGCAGATGCAGGAGATCAGCGACCACAACTACAGCAACTTCTTGCCCAACGTGGTCCCGATCAACATCCACGAGTTGTTGAGCTACTACCTGGAGGAGAAACTGCAGTTCTTGCGCAACGAGATCGACTTGGTCGAGGTGTCCAACCAGGAGATGGCGCTGGTGCTCGAGCACTTGAAGTTGCCGCACCAGCTCGGCCAACTCAAGGAGCTCGCCGGGAGCCAGGCCGCAGCAGGCAGCGGGCCGCAGATCGCAGGACGCACGACCCAGATGGCGCAAGAGATTAGCGCGGGGTTCCAGGACGATGCTAAAAATAGACAGGCGATCGAGCAGTTGCGGCAACGGATATACCACCAGATGGCAACCGCATCGGGCGATGACGTCATCAACCTCAAGCGTGCTTTGTACCAAGCCACCACCAACGACACAAAGTTGTTTGGGCTCATCAACGACGGCAACCGCGAGCTCTACACCATTCTTGGCGAGGGCCGGGTGGGCGAGCTCTTCCAGCCCAAGGTCGACCTCGCCAACGAGGTGTCGCTCCTCGACTTGGACGACCGCAAACCCCGCGAAATAGACGACCAGATCGCGCAGGTGGAGAAAATGTTGGCCGAGCTCAACCGCACCAAGTCGGCCAAGACCCACGTCATCAAGACGCTCAAGGAGCAGATCCACGCCGACGACATTTCGGACATTCTTATCTTAAACCTGCGGGTCAAGCTGACTAAGGAGATCAAACAGGTGATCTTCCCGGAAGAACTCAAGAAGTTCGACCCCGCAAAAGACGAGTTGGATGCGCTCGTAGAACAGCAGGCCGCGCAGCTTGCCGAGCTCACCCGGGCGTATGCAGCGCTCCAACTGCATCCCGAGGTGGGCAAGGTGCAGCTGCTGAAACAGTTCCAGGAGGAATTGGTGCGGCTGCAACTGGAGCGGATCGCCCAGTTCTACCCGGAGTGGCGCCAGTACCACACGGGGTTGGCCCGTGGGGTCGCCTTCTACAACAAGCTCTTGCTGTGGGCGCACAACCTCACACAGCCCCCGTCGCATGCACATGCAACCGCCGGGCCGAGCGCGGCGCCGGGACCCGGGCCGACCTTCCGTGCTGCGGAGGGATCACCGCTGGGCCAAACACAGCAACAACCGGCGGGCCTGTTGATCTACGACCAGCCCTCCACCTACCAGCCCAATATGTACAACTTCTTCAGCAAACAATAGCGGTTGCGGGCACTGCTTCCCCGCATCGCGGGTGCAAAAAAATACCTGCCGCCACTAGACGAATCGGGCGAAAATGCGCGTCTGCGAATGGCCTGACGACACGCGAAGTGGGCCAATGTTGACGAGTACGAATTAGACGAACTAACCGGCTAGTAAATAGACGAAGAACCCCCTCTAGAAACACCAAAAGCCAGGCAAAAAGCCCCGGGAAAAAGCCCCACGCCCACCTACCCCACGTATCAGCCACAAACACTGTGCTTGTGCGCCATGATGTAACAATAGCCGCCCTAATATTAGTCCTGCTGTGTGCCGTCCGCGCATGGTGTGATGTAAACAGGTCTCTGGTGACAGAAAAAAAAAACCCAGCCTCCACGCACTTAAAAACGCGCAATATCCGAATTTTTTCAACAACCATGAAGTTCAGCTCTGTTGTGTTAACTACGTTGGCCGCCGGCTTGGTCGCGGCCGCGGACCAGATCAAGTGTCTGAAACTGAACCAGTGTCCCGAGGACCAGCCCTGTTGCTCGCAGTTCGGTGTGTGCGGCACCGGTGCCTACTGTCTCGGTGGGTGCGACCCGCGGTGGTCGTACAAGATGGAGGCGTGCATGCCCCAGCCGGTGATGGAGTCGTTCGACACCGAGTTCCGCGACATCAAGCAGGTCAAGAACCAGTACACCTACCTCGGCAACTCGCTGGAGGTCGACTGGTTGGTGTCGGGCAACGCCACCATCCACGACGATGCGCTTCTCTTGCAGATGCCCGCGCACTCGGTGGGTGTGGTGATCTCGCTGACCAAGTACATGTGGTACGGTAACGTCAAGGCCAAGATGAAAACCTCGCGCGGGGCCGGTGTGGTGTCTGCCTTTATCATTTTCTCCGACGTCCAGGACGAGATCGACTACGAGATGGTGGGCTCGGACTTGACGGGTCCGCAGTCCAACTACTACTACCAGGGTAACCTCGACTACAAGAACGGCAAGCGTGCCGAGGTGTCGGACACCTTCGAGAACTACCACGAGTACGAGATCGACTGGCAGCCCGACGAGATCAACTGGAAGATCGACGGCAACGTGGTGCGCACGTTGAAGAAGGAGGACACCAAGGACTCCAGCGGCGTGTACAAGTTCCCCCAGACCCCCTCGAGAGTGCAGTTCTCGTTGTGGCCCGGTGGTGACACCTCGCAGGGCCAGGGCACCATCGAGTGGGCCGGCGGTGAGATCGACTGGGACTCCGAGGACATCCAGAAGGAGGGCTACTACTACGCCTACGTCAAGGACGTCAAGATCAAGGCCAACGACTTGAAGCTGGACATCCCCAAGAAGGGCGAGGGCAAGGGCGACTACAACGCGTTCATCTACACCGACAAGGCCGGCACCGAGAACGACGTGGCGTTGACCAACGCCAAGACCTACATCGGCAAGTGGGACGCCACCGGTTTGGACCCCCAGAACGAGGACAAGGAGGAGTCTTCTTCGTCGTCGTCGTCGTCGTCGAAGTCGTCGCTGAAGCTGGAGTCCAAGTCTGAGTCCAAGTCGTCGCTGAAGGACGACAAGAAGACCTCGTCCAAGGAGGACGACAAGGACAAGAAGACCTCGTCCGCGTCCAAGACCCTGGAGCCCAAGTCCTCGTCGGAGGCCGAGCTGACCACTGCGCACGCCAACATCCCCCAGGGCAACGGCCCCGGTGTTCAGGGCCAGCAGGTCTCGACCACTACCGACTCCGGTGCTGAGGAGACCGACGGCTCTTCTGGCGGCTCCAACGGCGGTTTCGACCAGGGCAACAAGGCCTCCGAGTCCGCCAAGGAGACTGCCGCCACCAACTCTGCGAACGACGCCGTCGCTGTGGGCGGTGGTGTGGCCATGGTGGTGGCGGCGGTGGCCGGTGCGTTGTCGTTGATCTTCTAACGGGCGCCAGTAACGTGTAATGATATATCCTAATGTAAGAACTATTAATGAATCAGAGAAGTAGAGAGAGAGAACCAGTGAACCAGAGAGCCAGAGAGAGAGAACCAGTGGATCTGTGGCACCAGCGGGCGTGTCGTTTCAGCGTCAGCTGCGAGTAATATCCAACAATGCCATTGATGTGGGCTATATAGCATTGATGTGGTTAATGACCATGCAGTCAATAGACGAATCGGGTAAAGGAGTGGAGGGAGGAGGATGCCACGTTGCGATCTCGGGTGATCTTGTGTTACATCGGGCTATACTTGATTTTGTGAGTCCCGGCTGTTGTTTTTCGTTGTGACGTAGCCTTTCTGGTCTCGAGGTGCAGTCTCGTGGTAGTCTCGTGGTGGCAGTCTCGTGGTGACTGTCTCGTGACAGCTCTGTTCCTGTGTACAGCCCGTGTATCAAGACTCTAGACCGATGACGTAGCCACCACCTATCCCACCGATGATTATACTCTGAAACACCCCTGACCCCTGTACCTGCCACCCGACCCGCCCACTCCACCCGCCCAAGCACCACCTACCTGCCACCCACCTGCCTCCTACCCCTTCCATCCTTCGGCCCGTCCGCCTTCCCCCGCGCCTCGCGTACTGCACCACCGCGGGCTCGCAACCCAGAACAAATCCCTACATAAAGCAACCACCCCCCCTCCACGCCAATCGTGTCGTCATGCAGTTTCCGCGGCTCCCGCGCAAGGTGTTTAAGCGGACGTTTGTCACCCAGTTTGTTCTCACCGCGTTGTTTGTCACCGTGGTGGTGAACATCTACTTCACCCTGTGGAAGCTCGACCAGGCCCAGGTGACGCGGTTCTTCACCAACGAGATTCCCCGGTTTATCCGCGAGGGGATTGTCCACCGGCGCCAGAGCGTGGTGGAAAATCTCGAGAAGCTGGCGCGCAACCGCGAGTTGTGGGCCGGAGTGCCGTTTGGCGACCTGGCGTACTACGACTTTGACCGTAACGTAGTGGGCACCACCTCTTTTGGCTACAACCAGTACCAGCGCCAGCCGTACGTGGCCAACGGGTACCTCGGTGCGCGCGTAGCCAACGCAGGCCAGGGGTTTGCCTACGACGAAAAAAGACCCGACGACAACGACGAGCTTGTCAACGCGGGGTGGCCGCTCTTTAACAAACGCTACAGCGGAGCGTTCATTGCTGGGTTCTACAACTCGCAGCAAAACACCACCGGCAACAACTTTCCCGAGTTGCTGGAGAACGGGTGGGACCTGTTTATCGCTGCCATCCCCCAGTGGACGACGTTGCGGTTGACCACCACCATGAACGACAAGGAGTTCGCCTTGGACCCGCTGGGGCTCTATGTGCACGGACAGACCCACCAGGCGGTCTCCAACTACATGCAGAACATGCTGCTTCTGGACGGGGTGGTGGTGACGCTGTTCCGGTGGCTCGACCGGTTCGACGTGGCCTACACGGTGTTGGCCCACCGCGAGCACCGCCACTTGGGGGTGGTGCGGCTCGACATCGAGCTGGTGGGCGACGACGAGGTGGAGGTGGTGGTGGAGGACGTGCTCGACTTTGCCACGAGCCAGCGGTGCGCCAGCCCGCGGGTCTGGCACGACGACGACGGGATCGGGATGGCCTTCAGTCCCAGTGGGCTCCCAGACACCCAGGGAGTCATCTTTTCGCGGCTCGACCACACTTCGCTCAAGCCCACCGAGGAGAGCACCACCGAGGTGACCCAGTACGTGAACTTGCGGCTAGGCGGCGACAACAAGCGGGCCCAGTTGACCAAGTACGTCGGGGTGGCGTCGCTGGATGTGTGCGACGATCCCGAGGCGGTGGCTCGCCAGACGGCCACCGAGAGCCGCTCGTTTGACGCCACGGTGGCCCTGCACCGCCAGGCGTGGGCCCGCGCGGTGGACGTGGCCAGCGCGGTGGAGTTTGGCGGGCTGGACCTCGTCACGTTGGCGGCGCGGGCGTCGTTGTTCCACTTGGCGGCCAACACCCGGCCCGAGGCCCACGGGGTGTCGCTGGCGCTCGGGGTGGCGGGGCTCTCGCTGGACTCGTACGCGGGCCAGGTGTTCTGGGACGCGGACGTGTGGATGTTGCACGGGATGCTCCCGTTTGCGCCGTCGCACGCGGAGCAGATAGTCAACTACCGGTTGGCTACCCGCGAGCAGGCGGTGCAGAACGTGTTGACGGGGGCCCGCGACTACCACGGCGACGGGTCGGGGCGGTCGTTTGAGGGCGCAGTCTACCCGTGGACCCTGGGCCGCTTTGGCAACTGCACGGCCACCGGGCCCTGTTTTGACTACGAGTACCACATCAACCACGCGGTGGCCCAGGCCGGCTGGGGCATCTATTTGCAGGGCCTGCGGGGCGACGACTACCTCCGCGAGGTGGTGTGGCCGGTGATGAACGACGCGGCCCGGTTCTTTGTGTCGCTCGTCAAGTACAACGACTCGCTCCAGGCGTACACCACCACCAACTTGACGGACCCGGACGAGTACGCCAACCACGAGGACAACGGGGCGTACACCAACGCCGGGATCCGAGCGGTGCTTGGGTGGACGGTCGACGTGGCCCGCCACCTCGGCCAGAAGGTGCCTGACAAGTACGCGGACGTGCGGGACCACATCCACTTGCCCGAGCAGAACGGAGTCACGCTTGAGTTTTCCGGGATGGACTCGCTGGCGGCGATCAAGCAGGCGGACGTGATCATGTTGACGTACCCGTTGTTCAACGACCAGGCGGATGGCGTGGAGAACATGCACTACTATGCCACCAAGCAGGTGTCGTACGGGCCAGGCATGACCTTTCCCATTTTCTCGGCGGTGGCCTCGCAGTTGTCGACGCTGGGGTGCTCGTCGCAGCTGTACATCCTCAAGCTGATTGCCCCGTACCTCCGGGGCCCGTTTGCCCAGTTTTCCGAGCAGAACGACGACGACTACACCCGAAACCAGGGCACCCACCCGGCGTTCCCGTTCCTCACGGGCCACGGAGGCTTTTTGCAGGCCATCTTTCACGGGCTCACCGGGTTCCGGCCCACCTACAACGTGTCTGGGGGCCAGATCGAGCGCATGCTCCACGTGGACCCGGTGTCCATCGAGTGCATTGGCAACAACGCCAAGTTCTCGGGGGTGCAGTACATGAACCAGCTGTTGACGGTGGTGATTGACGGCGACGAGTTCCGCATCGTGCACGACGGTGCGGTTCGTGGGGCCTCTGCTGGTCCCATCCGTGTTCAGGTGGGCCACCGCAACGACCGGGCGGGCGTGTACACGTTGAAGCCCAAGCAGACCCTCGTGGTGCCCGTTTACATCCCCGGAGACACCTACAAGGGCTCGATTTCCGAGTGTCTGAAGGCGGTGGTGTCCAACATCACCTGGGGCATGCCTGGCGACGACCCCAGCTCGATCAACGACGGCGACCCGACCCTGCGGTGGTACCTGTGGACCAAAAACTCCACCACCAAGCTCCTTGTGGACCTCTTGGACTACCGCAACGTGACCCTGCTTGAGTTTAACTTTGCCAACAAGCCGCCCAAGTCGGTGTCGGTGACCAACTACAACGGCGACTTCCGGTTCGACTCGACGTCGCAGGTGTTGCTGGCGGTCAACTTTGGCGAAGAGGAGGTGCTCCAGTACTACCTGTTTGTCAATCCCTCGGGCAGGGTGTACCCCCAGAAGGAGGTGTTTGACGAGGTGTTGATTGACCTGGCCCCGGTCAAGATTCTGGCTCCGTACACCAAGGAGATTGCAGAGTATATTGGCAAGCCTACGTTGTTCAACACGACCAAAATTGATCTCGAGCTGCGGGCGTTGGCCCGGTTTCTTTTGATTGAGACCGAGGGCACCCACGACGCGGACTACGCGGGCCCCAAGTTTTCGGAGATCATTGTTCGATAGCATAGCATGGAATAGACGCATTAGAGTAGACGGTGCTAAAATACAATGTAGCTCGATGGGCAAACGGACAAACCGCGGTGAACGTGAGCTAGAGCTCGATTTGAGCCTGGTGAAACGAAACAATCTGCATTGTAGCATGTATGACAAACAGCTCTGTCTTCTGAGTTTTCAAATGGACTTCGGACTTTCGGAAAGTTTTCCGAGACGTTGATTTGGTGTGATTCCACGTTACAAATGAACTTATGAACCTCACGCCAGTTGATTGAAGGAGAAAGATCGACGGTTTAGATCACCCTAAAGTAATCTGCGTTCTTTTTTTTTGAAAATATAACATGCAACTGATGTCCATTGCCATGGGAGGATGCAAATGAGAAGAAACAATGTTAGAGAAATAGCTAGTAGGACTCAACGCAAGCGCAAGATACGAAGACGACAATGTCGCTTTCGGATTTAATCCGTTTTCGAGCACCATCCCAATCGGGTTAATTGCAACCATGACATATAATTGAATAAAAATTCATCGCAAATTACACGGGTCCCCTTAATGGGCGGACCGATTTTACTAACAAAAACAGTGTCGTCGTCCGAGGTTATGGGTGTATCGCAGTCCTTGTTGGCAACGTCCAAGACTGAGGCCACGGCTAAGTACAGACTGAGTCCAAGCCCGAGCCGAAGCCCTAGCCCATGTCTAAGGCTAAGCCCACGAACAACCTCTTTGCCTGGTTGACAATTCAAACAGATTCTAACCCTGCATCAACGCCAAAAGATTCTAGCCAAATGTCAGATTAAGATTCTAACCAAGGTCAAGACTAACTAAATGTGGTGACTTCTTGCACAACCAGCGCTCTACCCGCCAATACCAAAAGATTCTAGCCAAATGTCGGATTAAGATTCTAACCAAATATCGATTAGAAAAGATTCTCCACGCCACCAAAGCCAAAAGATTCTACCCAAACGTCGGATTACGATTCTAACCAAGTGCCAAGACTAACCAAATGTGGTGACTTCTTGCACAACCAGCGCTCTACCCGCCAATACCAAAAGATTTTAGCCAATGTCGGATTAAGATTCTAACCAAGGTCAAGACTAACTAAATTTCAGTTCGAAAAGATTCTAACCCACCCCCATGCCAAAGATTCTAGCCAAATGTCGAATTAAGATTCTAACCACGGGTCGAGACATGCGTGTTCATCTTGTCTCCCAACTATGGGCCGCATCTCCTGGTTGAAAAACTGCTCTAATGGTCTTCTAGTGGTCTAGAGTAGCATTACTTAGAACTGAATAGGCAGAAGTAGTCTGTACTGATACAAATCAACCATGAGAAAAGAAATAAAACGAACGCGTGGTACGTAACTATCAGTGGATCACACTCCCACTGAATCACACTCCTAAATCGTAGATACCACCACTTACCAACACCTAATACGTCTCACTCCAGACTCACTAACCATTCCATCCCACCCCTACTATAACCCTACCCAGAACCTCTTCTTCTACTTCTTCTACTCTTTGTTTATTATTTTGGTGCCTAGTCGCCTAGTCATACGCCTCAAGGCTGTACCCAGGCTGTCGCGTTCGGTGCCACCTCCGGTGGACCTCACCGCTCACCGCTCAATCGTACAACGCCTCGGCCATGGTGATCAACCGCTTGAGCCCCGTGTTCCACTGGCCCATCTCGTCGCTAAAATTAGTCGACAACGCCAAGTTCAACGACGCCGCCGTGGCAATGTCCTTGGCCGCCAACGCCAGACAGATCTCCTTCAACTGGGCAATGGCGCCGTCCAGCAACAAGTCCTCGTTGTTCAAGTGGTCGTACAAGATGTTGAGCCGCTTGTTCATGTCGACGCCGTGCTTGGCAAACCGCTCGGGGATCTTGGGCTTGATGGCGTCGTGCACCGCCAGCAAAGTCTCGAAGATCGGGCGCAGCTCGGCGGGGATGTGGGTGCGGTCGCCGGCCGGGTGGCGCTTCTTGGCCTCGGGCTGCGGCGGCGCGGGAGTGGCGGTGCCGGAAGACATCCCGCCCATGGGCGCCACGGGGGGCTGGCCAAGAGGTTGGGCAGAGCCCATGGGAGGAGCCTGGTTAGGAGCCTGGCCCATGGGAGCCTGGTTAGGAACACCGCCCATAGCAGGAGCCTGGTTAGGAACCCCGCCCATAGGAGGAGCCTGGCCAAAAGCCAGACCAGGAGCCTGGCCAGGAGCCAGACCAGGAGCATAGGCATTGGCCTGCGCCTGCGGAGCATACGCGTTCGCATGAGGCACCTGACCCGCCTGGGCCTGAGACCCCTGACTCGCCTGGCTCACCTGGCTCACCGAGGGAACCCTAGCCGGACCAGGAGGCGGCGGAGCCAGCGCCAGCGGCACCCGCGCAGGGCCCAGCGGCGGCGGCCCCACCGGTGGCGAGCCCGGGCCGTTGCCAAACCCACCGCTGCCAAACCCACCGCTCATCGGCGGCGGCGCAAACGCCCCCTCGGCCGACAGCGAGAACGCCGGAGGCCCAGCCGACGCCTTGGGCGCGTACGGGTTGGCCGCAGGCGCGGGAGCGGGAGCCGGCGGAGCCGCAAAGCTCGTCAGCGGCGGCAACGGGCCCTGCTGCGGCACGTGCGGGGTGCCCGACGGCGCGTACGGGTTCTTGGGCGCCTTGTGCGGGGTGGCGCGGCCCAGCGCCAGGGCCAGCGGGTCGAACACCTGCGCCGGCGGCGGCACCGACCCGTGCGGCGGCGCGTACTTGCTCGGGGTGAGGTGGCCCAGGCTGGGCGAGTTCATCGCGGGCAGGAGCAGCGTGGACAACTGGCGCGCGCCGCCGGTGG
>JAKTTW010000074.1:0-60015 GCA_030560525.1 Diutina catenulata
TGGTATTTCACCGGCGCCGAAGCTCCCACTTATTCTACACCCTCTATGTCTTTTCACAATGTCAAACTAGAGTCAAGCTCAACAGGGTCTTCTTTCCCCGCTGATTCCGCCAAGCCCGTTCCGTTTCGCTAGATGTCGCGTCGGCTATGCATCGCGTCGTCGCGTATCGACGCGTCGTGAAAATTTTTCACAGACCCATAACTCCACGGCGAAACCACCTTGTTTGTTGTGCAAACCTTTCATTTATTCTCCTCTCATTTCTCTCCATCTTCCATTTTCACACCCCCCTCTCATTATATATACCCCTACATCCCCAAAAATTTTCGCGCCCTCCGGGGGGAAAAGGGGGGAGGGGGAGAGAGGAGGGAAGGAAAGAGAATACCCTGGGGATATGCACCCACAACGTATTGTACCGTAATGCGCCCCGTAGGCGAAGCCGGAGGGTGTGCTCGTGACATTTGTCGGAGGTTCCTCCTTGCAAGATAAATACAACATTCGAACTATTAAAGTAAAGCAAGAGGAAGTCTTGGCATAACGGTTTTTGGTCAAATTTTTGCCTGAAGTTCGACTTTTGCCAAAATTTGTACTATCTTTGTACTTATCCTTGAAAATTTAGGAAATTCGGTTCCTTTTTATCGAGATCTTGTACTTCCTGTAATAGGTTTGTTGCAACATTACCTGCATCAACTTACCTATTCTGGTAATAGGACTTTATTAGTCAATATTAGGTATCTGAGTCTATAAGGAAGGTGCTAGAACACTATCTATAGAATAGTATTACCAAATGTTACAAATTGGAGACAGGGGTATTCGAAGTGTGGGCTTGCCATTTGTCATGACCCTAAATTTAGTAAATTGTACTAAGTCCTGCACATAGGTTTCGATCGAAGAAAAAAACCTTCGATTAGTCAATGCGACTAAGTCAGCCGTGCGATCAGTAAAAAAGACTAATGGCAATTCGAGAAGTATATATAGGAGCTAAATCTCGAGTTGAAGTTTACAATTATTTTAAACAATGACTTCACAAAGAACCATCAAAGACATCTTCACCGGAGACTACGTGCTCGGTGGCCGAGTTCACGAGTCAATTGGCCGCGGTACTGAGGTTGAGGATTTCAGCCCCTTCCTTAGATGTGACGATTACACTTCTCAAGGTGATCACGGTTTTCCTGAGCACCCCCACGCAGGGATGGAGACTATCACTTATTGTTTGCTGGGGGCAGTCGCCCACGAGGACTTAACAGGAAGCAAGGGGATCTTATACCCTGGTGACTTACAATTCATGACAGCTGGCAAGGGCACAGTGCACTCAGAGATGCCAGTATCTACAAAGGACCTGAACGGGGTTCGGCTTTTGCAGATTTGGGTTGATTTGCCTGAAGCCGAGAAAGATTGCGAGCCTCGCTATAAAGACTTGCGTGAGTGGGAGATCCCCACTGTCTCTAAGCAAGACGGCAAGCTCAAAATCAAAGTTATCTCTGGCACATCGTATGGTGTCAAGCTGAACGAAAGGATTGCCACCACACCAGCAGAACTCTACCACTTCATCATGGAGAAAGGCTCCAAATTCACTCAGAAGCTTAACCCTAATTATCGCTACTTCTTGTACACCATCAAGGGGAATGGTCTCGTATTGAATGGTTGTCGTCAAGTAGCTGAAAACAAGACGGCGTTTTTCAATGATGATGGCGGCGACTACTTCACTGGCGAACATAAGGGAGACGATGGCGACACTACAGAGTTCATCCTTGTAGGTGGTCGCAAGTTGAATCAAGAGATTGTACTGTACGGCCCATTTGTTGCCACTTCCATGGCAGGTATTCGACAGAAGTTTGCCGATTACGAACAAGCTCGAAACGGTTTTGCCCGAATTCGTCAATGGAAATCTTTGATCTCCAATGGCGTTACGGAGGCCATGGTAAATGGTCCTTTGGAAGGCAGCCTTCAAGCGAGAGAAGAAACCCGTAGAGCGTTTCTTGCACAAGCCAGCAAGTAAATAGTATCCAGATAGAACAATAGAATATGTAAACCTAAGCAATATAATGTTAGCCGAAATCCGAGTGGCCACTACTTGCCATTGTTCCGTATATTTGGTTGAATATAACATCAATGCACGCAATGAGATCGATCCGAAGGGTACGTCACGGTGTACCTTGCGCCTCATCAATTCTCCTTTTCGGTTTGATTGTGCTGTTATTGCGTCCGACCTTTTCCGATCAGCGCATTAGGTGGTACACACGCAGACATTAGTGATCTGGACAGTGCACAGGCAGGGACATATACGAAGGTGCCTGCATCACAGGATGATAGAACTGATTGCCTATTATTTCTCCACTCCCTTAGTGTTAGGCAACGTAGAAAAGCCAAATCAATCCCGATAGCCGTCGTAGTCTTGACGACTGAATCATCCGATTAGCCAGAGCCAGTAACCTTCACGCAAAAAAGTTTATCCGCTATTGTCATGCACTCCGGCACAGTACGCTTTTCTCTGAGTGGCTGCTTTAGCCCTGGGATTGTATCCACGCATGAACAATAACGGCTGCAAGGCGGTTGCCTGGTTGGTGAAGCCAATCAGAACCTTTCTGGCCGCCCCACGGCAATGCGACGTCATGATGGGTAACAGTGGTAAAAATTGCCCCAATCGTGTCCGGCTCACTGAAACCAAGGAAGATGTGAGAAGAGATGCTAAAAAATAAAGCTGCCAACTACCCAAGCGAGTTTTCTTTTTTCTTGTCTCACGATTATTGGATCGTTTCTCCTGCGCCGTATCGGTAACGTATGAGATGCTCGGTCTGTATATAGTCATCTGATAAATTTATTTTCATCTGATAATTTTCATTCCTGTACGAAGTCGGTCTTGCGATCCATTATAATTCGAAAGTAGATGGCTGAACGTGTGGTTTTAGGGGAGGTGGAAGCGACAGTGTGTGTACCTATCTAAAACTTTGTTGATTAGCCACCATTTTGTTTTCTGACAACATCAGGGAAACTTATAACTTTTCACCTTTTACGAAATCGGCATTGCCAACAGACGTTTTCTTGGCAAGCAGCAGCGTTGGAAAGAGAAGGAAAACGGCAGCCAAGAGGTTGTCGAATCGTGAATATGCGGCCAAGAGATCGAGTACACTAAGGGTCCTTGGCGATGTAAGGGCCCTTGGCAGTGCCATAACATCCTCAACTTGCTTTGGGAGTTCTGACCAAAAGTTTGATGCCCATCAATCTTTCATTGATGTAAAAGATAAAATATGCATATGTAACCCCTGTATCCGGTAGGAGTACTTAACCCTATTGTCCAGCCATATATAAAGTCGACCATCCAGCTACAAAACCTCTCTACACATGGTTTCATTTGACAAAACAGTGGTGGCTTTGTTGTTGCTCCTAGTTCCGACGGAGGCCCGGCCATGGAGTTTGCAACGTAAGGCTCAAATAGCCAATAAGGGTTGTGAGCAGTTGTTCAAGCAGCAGACCACCTGGTCTACCAAACGAAGCAACAAAGCTTTCTGCAGCAAAAAAAACCCGGCCGCAATGGGGTCAATGGTCCATTGCTTGAAGGCATCGCCTCAAAAGAAAGCTATCCCAGGGTTTATCGAGATGTGTAAAGATCAGAACAACATCACGCTCACCTTGGAGGACATTGACAAGGCTTACGACAACGCCACGGACTACTTGGTGTACAACCCTAAAAAGACGATCGAAGGATGGAACAAGTCGGAGGCAGCTACCGTACCGATTGGTTTCTCGCAAAAGCAATACAAATTGGCCTACACCTCCGCTGTCGGCCGTTACTACAACACTAACTACGCCTTCTGGTTTGGTATCGCTATGTTGTCGTACTGGTTTGGTGTGTTATTCATTGCAGGGATTTGCAACTTGTTCTACTTCTTGTTCCCCAACCAAATTAAAAAGATGAATCTGGCGGCTATTAACGTCTTCCGCAAATACATCACCATGCCTGCTTGCTTCAGAGAGCAGCATGTTTACGAGCGTCCCTTCATCTTTAAGTGGATGACTTGGCTCGTTCCCACTCGTTTGGAAGCCCTCTTGGTGCTTGGTTACCTTGCCATCACCATCGCTGGCAACTCTGCTTACATGCAGCATGTTGAGGATTCGGTCATTGAACCCAACAAGGTGAAAGACTTGGCTAAGTTGTGTGCGGACCGTTCAGGCATTACGGTGATGTGGATTATTCCTCAACTTGTGCTTTTTGCTGGCCGCAATAATTTCATGCAATGGATTTCGGGTTGGTCTTACGCTCGCCAAATTTACATCCACAAGTGGTGCTCGCGAGTGGCCACTATCTTGGTGCTTGTCCACACTGTGGCGTACACAATCGTTGGTGGGGGTTTCCACGGCAAAAAGTATCTTCAATGGTACACTCGTGATTGGATGATTTGGGGTACTGTGGCATTGGCAGCTATGATGATCTTGTGTTTCCACTCCATCTACTTTTTGCGCCAGAGATGCTATGAGTGGTTCTTAATCACTCATATTTTGTTGGCAGTATTCGCTATCATCGGTGGCTGGATTCACTGCGAGGACCAAGGTTACGGCGAGTGGTATTATGCTGCTGCTGCAATTTGGGTGTTTGACCGTCTTGTCAGAATTATTCGACTTGTGGCGTTCGGTACCCGTAAGGCTGAAGTTCAGTTAATGGCTAACGAAACCTTGCGGGTTACTTGTACTCGTCCTAAGTGGTGGAAGGCCGAACCCGGAGCCCATGCGTTTATCCACTTTCTCCGTCCCACTTGCTTCTTTCAGTCGCACCCGTTCACTCTTGTTGAAGATGCTACCACCGAAGATGGTGAGGGTACTTTGACGATGTACATGAAGGTGAAGGGGGGTGTTACTCTGATGTTGTACAAGAGCCTTGACCAGAGTCCAGGACGCCGTGCTACCATCCCCGTCGCCATTGAGGGTCCCTACGGGTCTCGTATCCCTCTCGACCGATTCAATACTACCGTATTCCTTACTGGTGGCCACGGTATTCCCGGTTTATACTCCCAGGCTCGTGCTCTTGCCGAGCAGGGCACAGGCACCCACGTCAAGTTTTACTGGATCATTCGTCACTATCAGCTGGTTGAATGGTTCTACCCTGAGCTCCAAAAGTTTAATGCTTTGAATGTTGATACTGTTATTTACGTCACCCAGCCTGAAGACGAAATTACACCTATCACTTCGGGGCTGGAGCTGTCGGGATCGATGACTGACGAGAAAAAGCTGGACACCGAATACTGCGTTGACAACATTGGAGCTCTCAAATCGAGACTTCAGCGTATCGAGTTCCGTGAAGGCCGTCCCCTGGTGGAGGAGTTGGTGTCAACGGAAATTGCTGAGGCTTCGGGTTCAATCGCTTTCACTACCTGTGGTGCTGGTCCTATGGTGGACGCTACTCGTAAGAGTATTGCGGATAACTTGATGACAGCAGGTAAGAGAGTTGACTTATTTGAGCAAGCTCAAATCTGGTAAATAGCTACATATATATATATTTTTTTCCATATAATTTGCTAATTTAATTACATAGATACGTAAGATTTGAATGTAAAAAACGAGGAAAACATTAGCCAGACTAGAGCGGTTGGTGGGAGAAAGCCCGCCATAGGTAACGACTTTTTCATTTCAATCCTTTGACTTGTAAAGTGCCTTTAGTCTATAGGTTCATACCTGCTTACAGATATTCATGAAGGGGTGTCCTGAGGGTTATTCTACTGTCAAAAACTGCCCTTAAAACCATTATTGTACCATCATGAGACAGGCCAATGACAAACCGCCGGCTTAACCAATTCCGATGTAGTGTAATGGCTATCACGGTTCGCTCTCACCGAGCAGATCAGGGTTCGATTCCCTGCTTCGGAGTTTCTTTTTGCTGCTAGCTACCAATGTCGAAGGTACATGTCAGGTTTCACACCACGCAAACCTGCGGTGACTAACTGGTAAACCAACAAGTGATGAGATTAACTATATCTGCGCTATTTATAAGATGACATCACGTGTCTACGCACGTGACCAAGTAGGTGAAGTCCGATTAGGCCCATGCCCTTACAGCCCCCCGACTCACTTACTTTGAGCAAGTGGAGGTAACAAACCAGTTAATAGCCGATGAAGAGCTACCCGCGATAAACCATCTGCAAAAACAGAAACTTCCCCTTTGGGAAGAAAAAAATAAAAAGTTTGGGGTAAAAAAGTAGGCAACCCGTCAACCGAACCTCCTTTGTAGGTGGACTGCCCATGCATGACAACATATCCGGTGCGGTAAGGTAAACGTATTTCACAACAACGGCGTAAATGAGATATCAAAACGAGCCACGGAACGGGTGATTGCTCGAGAACTTCTCTCTGATGACAAACTGAGGGACTCCATCTATTCGTGAGCTTCCCAACCTCATGAAGTCTTACTTTTTGCTTCGTAATGCCAACGTAGTTCAAGCTGCGTGTGATGTCAAGGATCATTATTCACATTAGGAATTCAGCGAAGGAACCGTTCGTGGGATGTGGTCCTATCCCACCCCCGTGTGAATGGTCGGGTCGTATCCAAGACATGCACCAACTAATATTGTCCACTCCAGGTAAGAAGTTTTCCACAGCCTTTATAGACCGAAGTCTCTTGGGTGGCGCTACCCCCGAAATTGTAACGCTCTACCCGTTAAGTGCCCCCAATGTTCGTTAGGAAGTAAACGAAGGCGTTATGTTCAAAGAATCCAGGTCCTTCCCCTTAGACTCAATGTCCAGTTGTATGACCCAGTAACGAGTCTCGACGACAAAGAGGCGTAGTAACTTTGTACGTCTGTAGCGGGAATCAACAGATCACGTTGGAGGCAGGAGCCAGCCCCTTAGGGCCGTCTTCAACACAAACCTCTCGGTTAGAAAGTGAGACACTGATCCAGAGGTGTGGTGTGGGGGTGGGGGTCTCTCCAAGGGCGTTAATTTCTGTCTGATACAAGGGGGTTCGTGGCCCTCCAGATACCCTCAGAAAGAATGGAGATGACAGGATTATCCCACTGTGAACATCTGAGCGTGGTAAGGGAACGCGAGACGTCTTTCGCTATTCCGCTTCCATCACTCCGTCGGAATGGCAGAGGCCATTATGAGGTCCACGGGACGCGAGGCAGCGCAGAGCAGGATAGGCTCACGGGGCCATTCTCTCCCCCATCGTGTAAATCTCCAGTTCCCCTCCGAAGTTTAAAGGATTGACGTAGATCTCCCTTCAGCATGGACGTGAGTGGTATAGTCTGGAAGCGACCAACTTCGAAACTTGCGTCACTCACGAACGCGACGGCTATACCCCTGGCAGCAACGTAGGCACATTGTCTTTAGTTGTTTCGGCTCTAGTTTGCATTAACCAAGGCGTAGGCGAAGGCCAAAATGGGAGAATGCGTAAAGAGGAAGGATAGCTAAACCATACGGTTAATGGGCTAACTCTCCCTCACCGCCAAAAAAAACCCTCGAGTACGATTGTACGACCTCCATGTCAGGTTTCACACCACGCAAACCTGCGGTGACTAACTGGTAAACCAACAAGTGATGAGATTAACTATATCTGCGCTATTTATAAGATGACATCACGTGTCTACGCACGTGACCAAGTAGGTGAAGTCCGATTAGGCCCATGCCCTTACAGTACATTGCCTCACGTCCGCACTTATTTGCATGTCAATACGTCTCGTGCGCGTTGGGTCCTGGGCTTTCATATTATTTTTTACCCACTTCTGCGGCTTGATTATTGGTGGCACAAGCAGAATCAGCCGCAATCTTGTTTTATATATGGAACTGGTAGATTTTGGTTGCTAACCACGGAAATGGAAGGTTTCGATTTGGAGAAGCGTCCTTCTTTAGTCGGTGGCAATATCCGGCCACGGTTGTTGGCGGATACGCGTTGCAGCTGCTCAGTGGCGCCTGATGCATTCGTATATAAAAATTGATGCCTTGAAGGTGGGGGAATACCCTAAAGTGTATTGTTGTGTCATGGCAAAAAAACGTGTCGTACCCTCATCATTTGTGTGGCGAGCCAAGTTATCATTTTAGCGCATACAACCGAGCATTATACAATGTGCTACATTGCTACAGTGCTACAATCGGGTAGTTTCAGAATCCAATGTAATTCATAAAAACATTTGGGCAAACAAGATGCTTTTGATCCAATAATGGGTCTTGTCGATTGGATATGTTTCTCTGTGTAAAAGTTTTATAAACTCCAGGCACTCACGAAACTTTAAAACTACTATTTTTTTCAATTCGTCCCTCACCTTACATTCTCAAGCTCATGAACGACCCGCGTATTCAATTGTTTACAGCTATTTCCAGGTTTCTGGTGGACTATCTTTTGAATAGAAAAGGCATCATTACGTGAATTTCAGCTCTGTTCAGCCCCTGAAGATACTTTAGAGGCTCTGACATCCAGGATTTTCTATTTTTTAGACCGATATATCTGTCATTGAATCTTTTTAGGTGAGGATGGTAACTCACTTCGACTTGATTTTTAGGCTAATATGATTGTAAAATCACCACTGATGTAAAGAATAAAACCACGTGAATATTTGGGGACTACATATCCTTTGAATAATCACCTTAGGCTGTAAAAGTTGTCACTTTATGAGTGAAAAACACCAAAGTTTTGTCCGCTTTGAGCCGTATCGTTGAAAAATATTTTTTTTATCAAGCGCAAGTGGTTTAGTGGTAAAATCCAACGTTGCCATCGTTGGGCCCCTGGTTCGATTCCGGGCTTGCGCATTTTTTTTATAATTTTTTTGATATGTGAATGTAACGTTACATTTTTCTGAGGCTCATCTCTGAAAATTGTTAGATGCCCTAGTTGAGTGATTAAAAAAAGGTGGGACGGAGTCCCGGGATGCAAAAAGGATGACACCGACGTGATTCGAACACGCGCATCTTACGATAACAGAAAACCCGTCCTGATGGAGAGGAAGCTTTCGCTTGAGTCTGCCGCCTTAGACCGCTCGGCCACAGTGCCATTTGTTGAGAGCGGAGATTTTGACTCCATGAAGGAGAAAATGAAGGAGAAAATGAATAGAAAGCGTGGGTTACGTCAGATAATGGGCGGGCTTTGGGAGAGTTTGGAGCTCTTGGAGGATGTCGCTCATTCGAGTGAATGAATGTTTTATTGACATTTATGTTAGTAAAAGTCTGTGTGATCAGAGAATTCGTGGGTTTTCATAGCCTGTAAAGTCATGCTTCTGTTCACAAGTTTAGCGTCAGTCTAGTTTCTGAATCAGCCACCTTACGTTTGTTGAAACATCTTGGCTGGTCATCCCATATGAGCATAATACTCCAGTAATAGCACCTACCAATTCACTGTCCTGTATTGCCACTATTGTTCTTCATTAGCCCTGGAACTTAGTCCCCTTCTTGGATTCGAACTGGTCACCATTTCCATTTTTCACGTTTTCTTCAAAATAATTACAATCAATGAATTACTCTCCATAAACTAAACCCCACGTCTTAAAAAAGCCACAAACTGAACGCAAATAAGACGAGGATGCAACCACGAGACAGAACTGCGCATTAAAGTCCCACACTAGCGTACCTTTTACCCCGCAACTAGCGTGAGCCCTTTCCCAATGCAACCATGTTATATGACCAGAACCACTCCCAACAACGGACTCAACAAACACTTATCTGGCATGCTTTGACCTTGAAAGCAACAAAGCCTGTGATTTAGCCCGTACCCTAACCCATTTGAGTCTACGTGTCCACTTTACTCTCTACTGATATCGCCCTTCTTTCACGCTATGCACCAAACACCACCCCATTTTACCAAATCCTTTCTTTTCCCCATCCTCACAACCACCACCAGCGCGAACCCCTCCCTCCTCCCTTGTCTCCCTCCCAACCAGTGACCCCCCCACTTTGCTTCCAGCCGCACATTTGTTCGGGCCGCACGCGCACCGACGCGCAATTTCGCCAGCCACCGCGTGTGAACCATATGATCCTCCAGCTTGTTCTGTGGATCGGGGTTGTTGCCGGGTTCCTTTTGCTCGTGCTTGCCATTGCTCTGGGGCTCTACTATGTCCTGGAGCTTGTGGAGGAGCACACCGAGCCTACCAAGCGCATTCTCAAACGGCTTATCCTTGCGATAATGGGGCTATACGTGCTCCTTATGACCATCGACCGGTTCCCCGTGGGACTTCTGTTGTTTTCCATTGTGTCCTACTACGTCTACCTTCAGAACCTCAACCGGTTTCCCTACGTGGAGCTCACACTGCCGATATTCTTGGGCCTGTGTGTGCTCGTGGTAGCAAACCATTTTCTTTGGTTCAACCACTTCCATAACCCCACCATTCCCAGCTTGGAAGAGCGGTTGAAACCAGGGTACGTGCCACCACAAATCCCATCATTCGTCGAGGTGTGCCTGTTCTTTGGCCTCTTGGTGTGGCTTGTCCCGTTTGCGCTCTTTGTCAGTTTGAGTGCCCACGAGAACTTGATTCCCCACCATTTGGACAACCCACTGGGGAAGAAACGAAACCAGGGACTTGCCAAAGTGGTGGTTGAGCGTGCTCGCCAGGCGTTCTACCTGGCTGCGAGGGCCGTGGGTTGGGAATTGGACTCTCTGTACGGGGTGTTAGCATAAACGTGTAATAAATAGTAAGGAAAGGTAAGGAAGATTGAGAGTCGGGGCTTGGCAGGCATTGTCCTGGGAGGCTTTGAAGTCACGAAGTATAGGTAGAGATTCTAATTCAGCCAACAGGGATGTGGTATGGCCAGTGCTCAACATCGACAACCAGTAATATTCTGTTTTCCTGGTGGTCATACTCAGAGAACTCTCTCGGCTCTGTGCTTCAAACTCTCTTCTTTAATCCCCCTTTCTGCCAAAGCTCGGGCCTCGCGACTGCTTCCTTCCACAATCTCCAACATCTGCCACGACTCGGATACGTAAAACTCGTTGATTTCTCGTAAAATCTCCGCCATTGCCCCAATAAATTCTGTATTGGCTCGACAGTGCCCCAGACCCATAACCTCAACCACGTAAGCCGAGTCGCAGTGGACCCGAGAGGGACCGTGGCAATGACCTCGAACAATAGACAAGTAGATACCCAGCAAAGCTGCCCGACAGGCAAATAGCGCAGCTCTCCGCAAAACCACGTACTCATCGCTTGGTTCGTGGTCAAATCCCTTAGAGATATTCCGTTGGTCGTCGTGGCCATAGTACACTCCTAACCCGCCATAGAGATTTCCACCGAACGCCACCGCACCCAGAACCCAGATCTCGTCTAAAACAGGCACCCATCGACCTGGTTTGGAAGGGACCTTTCTGCTCCATTCGTCCAAAAACTCGTGAGCCTCACGCAAATCTAGGAAGGTTTTATGAACTGCTCCTGGGAAATGTCGTACCTGGGCCAAACACATAGGCCAGGTGTGGAACACGCCGATAGCACGTCCACGAGCCACTGCATAGTAGCGACGTTCGGACCCTGGGAGCGCCATCAAGGGAAATGTCATTTGAGTTGAAATCTTACGAGATGGGTGTTAATGGAGTGCATGTAGAGAAGATATTTACGAGGGGCCATGTAAGGAACGATCAGGGTGGAGCGCAGACGTTGGGAACAACAGGGTGACAAGAGAGAAGGAAAAGAAAGGGGAAAATATGTCTGTCTAAGTTCAGCCAAGAACAATGGTGGCCATGTATTTTGTCACGTGGCGAATGATAGGAATGAAAATGTTGACCACAGTGTGAATTTATACCTCGAGTCCACGCAGCCGGACTTGAAAAGCTCAACAGTCTATTAAATATGTTGCAAACTATAATCTATAACATTAAGATACCCACGACGGCTCCCATCGCACCCACAGCGAGACCACCAAATGCACTAGCGCCAGCAGGGTTTCCCGCGTTGGACATGTTGCGGGTAGCGGCTATTTTCGAAGCCTCCGCATCGAAACTACTAAGCAGAGACTGGTCGTCTGTAATATCACTGTATTGATTCATCCAAGTCATCGGTATCAGCCCCAGAAACGACTCATACACGTGGTCATAATAAGCCATGACTCCAGAATAGCCCTCTTCGGTACCGTACCAAGTAGGTAGGATGCCGACGTCAGTCCATTGCTGAGGATTGGCTGTTATAAAAGTTTCGCCATCCTCCACTTTGTAAAAGTTATTTTTGAAACCGATACCAGAAGCGACGGCAGCAAGGGGTAAAAAGGCGAATCGGAGAAACATTGAAGCCTTTGTTTACATGCTCCACTACTTATACCTGTCCATGTGAAATAAGCTTTCTATCCGAGCCTGTTTCAGAATGGTATGGGCAAACACGACCACGCGATGGTAGCGACAAACTGCGAACGTCCGTATCGACTTGATCTACGGTTACATCCACACAGGATCGTGTGTACCAATAGTCTGCGACACCTCCAACATGGCAAACATAAGATTTGATTATTAGAAATCGATGTTTCATATCCTAGCTTATTTCTGCTGGCCATAGCTGATCACCTTTTGGCAGTATCTTAGATAGCCAACTTCACACCTTCACCTCCCACTTGATGCAAAGGTGAAATGTACATAGACTGCCTTATCACGACTCTTGTCGATTTACTTCACAGCCGTCGTATCACGACTCTTGTCATCCCCATTTCTCTAACTTTTCACGTTTCCAGACCACAGACCGCCCAAATAAGCTACCTAACTCTCCTCATCTAACCTCTTGATCCTTATCTCATTTCTATCCCTATCCTATTGCAAAAAACTCTCCACGTGCGGCCCAAAGTGGTCCATGCTCAACAAGAACGTGTCGTGCCCGAAGTTGGAGATGTCGGTGCCCAACTCGTAGTACTCCACCTTGCCCTCGCGCTTGTTGTGCTGCAAGACCTCGGCGATCTCACGCTGCTGCCACACGGGGAACAAAATGTCGGACTCCACCCCAACCACAAGGCAGTCGATGTCGCGCAACCGGGCCATCCCGCGGCGCAAGTCCTCAAGCAGCTCCTCGGGAGTGACCGTTTCCCGGTCCACCGTTTCCTGATAGGGCTCGGGAGGCAAGCAGAACGACGTCTCCTGCTCGGACCCCTCCTGGGAGCGGGCCCGGCGAGCAAGCGCGCGCGACCGGTTGTCGTGGCCCAAGTCGAACATGTCCATCGCCTTCAGCACGTACAAGAGCGAGTTGGCGTCGTACTCGAGCGAAAACTTCTCGCCCGCGTGGTCCAAGTAGGTCTCCACGAGGAAGTCGGGACACAACGCCGGCGGTTTCAGCTCGTCAGCACGGCCCCGGCCAAAGCGGTACTCCCACTCGGGCCCCAGGCGGTAGGTGACGGTGGCAATCTCTCGCGCAAGCTTCATGCCTATGTGCGGAGGCACGCCGTCGTAGTAGAACCCGCGGTTCCAGTTCGGGTCCAGCATGAGCACCTGGCGCTGGCAGTGTCTGAGGGCAATCAGGTACGGGTGCAGCCGGGCACAGCCCAGGATCAGCACGATTTTCCCCACCTCGCTGGGGAACTCCCACCCATACGCGAGCGACTGCATACCCCCCATCAGCGCCCCGACCAGCGCGTGGAGCTTGGAAACGCCAAACACCCCCTTCATGAGCTCGCGCTGGGCCCGGACCATGTCGTTCACCGTGACGATGGGGAACCGGGTCGCGTACACCTTCCCGTCGGCCGGGTCGCGCAGCGAGGGCCCTGTCAGCCCGTAGCACCCACCCAACACGTTGGTGCACACCACAAAGAACTTGTTGGTGTCGATGTAGCTCCCGGGCCCGATAAACTTTTCCCACCACCCCGGTTTCTCGTTGTGGGGCTGCGAGCGGGCGTGCGACAGGGCACTCAACCCGGTGTGGATGAGCACTGCGTTCAGTTTTTGTTTGTTCAAGGTGCCCCAGGTTTCGTAGGCCAAGTCGTACTCCGGGAGATACCCGCCATTGTCCAAGTAGATCGGTTTGTCGGAGTGGAACGTGGCAAAACCCGTCACCACCTTCAGGTACAGCGGCTCGGGACCAGCCTCGAGCGAGTTGGGCGGAGTGAAGCACAGGGAGCCCCGGCTCGAGTTGAGTTGCTCGGTCTTTTGCTCGAGCTTATCGAGGCACGGGAACAACATCTGGGGGTTCGAGCCGATTTTGGCCCGTGGTTGCGATGCGGGCTTCCACCGGCGAGCAGAGAGCGATAGCTGGCGCACCCGGTTCATTGAGAGTGTAATTGGCAATGATTTGGGGGTGTGGGGCTTGACCGCTATTTCCGTTGACCTCATCGCACGTGACCCAGAGAACGTGATTGTGCATGACAGGGGTTTGATCGCGACGGCAAAGGTTACGAGCGACGTGCTGGCGTACGCGAATACAGGGGTAAGATTAGACGAAAGAAGGAGGCAGGGAAGAGAGGCAGGGAAGAGGGAGGCAGGGAAAAGTGGAAGCAGGGGTGGAAGAGAAGGGAAAAAAAGAGCGATCAGTCAACAAACGACTCAGTGGTGGTTGCAAAAGTTGTTTTGTCAACACAACTATAAGCGGGCCGAAATAGTAGGAGATAGTAAGAGCATACCAGCCCTGGTCACCACAAATACCGCAGACCAGCACGTAGCATGGCATCTGGTCTGCGCCGAGCAAGCACGGTTGCGTAGCAGCACGCATCGTATACCCGCGAGACCCGGTGGCGAGGGTTTAACGTAGGATGGATCGACGATCAGCCAGAGTCATCAGCCCGAGCCAAACCAGAGCCATTCAAAAGCAACCAAACAACACCGACAAACCCGATCGAGACAAACCCGATCGAGGGTGACCACGGACTGCTGTCCTGTCTTATAGTTACGCCGGGGATAAGCACTAGGTCACGCGTCCCACCTGCGGTTTGACGAGTAACGGGGTTTGACCAGAGAAAATACATGATGGGCGAATCAGATGAGATCCTGCGAGATCGAGATCCAGCGGGGCACTGCGCGGGGTGAAGACGTGGTAAAACGTGGTGGGGGGTGAAGAATGGTGTCAGAATTGATGTCGTGGGTTTGAGGAGTAGACTCAAGAGTTAATATGGGTTGAAGGTTGTAGTGCGTAATTTAACAACGGGAAAACGCTAGCGAGGATCAAAGAGTTTGAGTGCGTAACGGTATAGAGACTCGTTGCGAATGAGCTGATTATGCATTCAAGCCAGTGATCCCTCGGCGTAACGGTCGTTGAATGCTACCGGTAGCATCAGCTGGCAATATGGCTACCAATTGAGTGTTGGTGGTCTAGGGCACTGAGCGTGGCCACCCAGGCGTCAAGTGAGAATAGCCTACGTCATACATCAACAAAAGGTGCAGTAAACCCCGAAAACTTTCAATCCCCGGCCACCACCTCTACCGCAACTCACTACCACCACCTCCATTTTGAGCCCTGCACCAACCGTTTGTCCCGGTTACTAGCCCTGTGGCGGTGAGATCCTCCACGGTGTTTGACAGCTCGCGCGAGCGGTGCGTGTGGGGTGCTGTGCGCGCACAGTGTAGACAGCACGGCACCGTGTGCTCGTGCGGTGCTCAACACGGAACCAGGTCCAATTGGTTCACAGCTTCCAAACCAACTGACATACCATTGTAGCCACTACACCACCCACATTCACCGTAGAACCAGCTAACCACACACACCTTTTTTCTGAAATTCTTCGTGCTGAATACGCTACGTCATGGGATTTGTGTCCGCCATGGGCCTGCTCAGATGGACAGACCCGCGCACCATGTACGCGGTGCTCCTTGCGGTGATCTTGGTGCTCACCCCCCTCAACCAGTGGGACCCCAAACCGACGCCTGCGCCCGTGGTGCGGTGGCTCCTGACGGTGTTCGTCAACTGGGGCTTTGCGTGGGTGGCAGCGGTGGTGGCGGTGCTTGCACCGGTGCGCACCGACCCTCGGTTGTGGGCGGGGTTTGCGGCCAACGGGGCGGCGGCGTTCCTCCTCCACTGGTGGTGCTTTGGCCCTCCCCTCACCGACCGCATCAACGCGGCCACTGGGGGCTACTGCGACGGGGACCTCGCAGTGAAGGGGACCTACGAGTGCTACGCGCTAGGCCACACGTGGATTGACGGGTTTGACACCTCGAGTCATTGTTACTTGTTGGCGCAGTTCATTGTGTTGACGGGGTGTCTGTTGGTGCGCGCGCACCTCCCCCGCGCCGGCGACGAGGAGAGCCAGGCCAACTCCACCCAGGTGAAGCCCCGCGGGGTCGATGCGGGGCGGGTGCTTGGGTGGGTGTTGTTGGGGTGTTTTGGGGTGGAGTTCTTGATCACGGCGTTGTTCTACCACACGTTGGCGGAGCGGGTGGTTGGGTACGCCCTTGGGGTGGCCATTGTGCAAGTGGTGGTGTTGAACACGAGATAGGAGAAGAGGGAGGGGAAGAGGGGAGGGAAGAGGGGAGGGAAGAAAGAGAAAGAGAGGAGAAGCGAGGAGGGGAAGAGACGAGGGGAAGAGACGAGAGGGGAAAAGAGGGGAGAGAGGTGTTTGGATGTGACAATGACGAAAGCGATGAAAGACACGAACAAGAGAAGAGACGAAGAAGGGGAGACAATGGTGGAAAGAATACGAAAGAGACAGTATTTTCAATCTCGCCTACATCCACGACTCCTCACCTGATCCTACGGATTCTCGACCTGGTGCTGACTATTGCGCCCTTATCGCCCTCCACTTGCGCCACTTACGCTGCTCACGCTTACTAATTCCATCCGCCTTGGCCCATTCGCCACGTCTACCCCGACCACAGCACTAATCCCGCTCGCGGGGTTGGTTCCGTTCTCGGACAGCCATAGTTTCTGCCACCCGGGCTCACAACCACCACCCTTATTTGTCACACCAGTGCTCGTAACACCACTCACACGATCCATAACAATCAACAAGAACTTCCCCACCAAAACAATCGCCACGCAAACAATTGCTCACATACACACTCTACACCGCACAATACACGCTTCCACACCGCCCCACCCGCTTCCACGCGCCGCCACCGCGCTGACAATCGTCGCCAAGGCCCGCACGGCGTGACACCTGCCGCTCGCACAAATAGCGCACCCAACCTGGCGCATAATGTGCGCATACACCATAAATAGCACGATGAGCACCGTAGCACCACAGCCAGTCTAGCGTGAACCTAGTGGAACAGAACGAGTTCAGACAACACAGACTACCGACTACACAGTCTACTCAGTCTACAATCCAAACAATCAACACAGTCTAATCCAGTACTACCCAGTACCACCCAGACTCCACAGTTCCACAGTCAGACACACACCATGGACCATCTACAAGTGCAGCTCGACAACATCCACTGCGACCAGTGCGAAACCAAAGTGCGCACGGTGGTGCACCGGGTGCTCGGCCCCGAGTGCGACATCACCATCACCAACAACAAACAGGTGGACATCGCCGGCGACGTCGCCGCGTCGGTGAAACCCCTCATAAAACGCCTCGCCAAGGCCGGGTTCGTGGTGCTCTCGTGGGAGTTGTTCTCCGACGACGCCACCGTGGCGGGCGACCTGCTTGCCGACGAGCCCCACGGGTTGTGGGACGTGCGCGGGGTGTGGCACCGGGTGCAGCAGTGGCAGGCACACCGCTCGCACATGGCCGGGTGCAAGCACTGCCAGCGCCAACACGACAAAGACGCTAAGGACACCACAGAACCAGACACCGACCTGGACTCCGCCGCCACCGCGGTGGCCCCGGCCCAGTGGCGGGCGGTGATCGCAGTGGGGGGCATGACGTGTGCACTGTGCCTGACGCTGGTGCACGAGCGCCTCCGCGAGGTGCTCCCTCCGGGCACCTCGGTGTCGGTGGACTTGATGCAGCACTCGGCCGCGGTGGTGGTGGCGCACCGGGGCGACGCCGACGCCGCCGTCGCCGCCATCGGGGACATGGGGTTTGATGCCCGGTTGCTCGAGGTGCTCCCGCTCTACCCGGCGAAGCGGGTCCGCATCGACGCCCTCATTGGCGGCATCACCTGTGCCGCGTGTGCGACGCTGATCCAGCTGGCGGTGGGCGAGCTCCCGTTCGTGTTGGACGTCGGGATCAACGTGGTGACCAAGATGGCGACGTTTGTGGTGGAGGCGGAGGGGCCCGGCGCCGACCCCGCGGGGGCGGGGCCGTTGCTCCCCACCCTGGCCCCGGGGCAGCCCGACGTGGCCCCGGGGCAGCCCCCCCTGGGGTCGCGCGCGGTGGCGGCGGTGCGCCAGGCGGTGGAGGAGTGCGGGTTCGAGTTCACCCTCCTCCGCGAGGAGGAGGTGCACTACACCCTGGAGACGGCCTCGCGGGAAGTGACCCTCGAGATCGCCGGGATGTACTGCCACCACTGCCCGGAGCTGGTGGCCGCGTACTTTGCCGGGTTCGGAGACGCCGTGGCGGTGGTGCAGCCGCCGAGCTTGGCGGTGCCCGAGGCGAAGCTCCGGTACATCCCCACCGACGAGGTCAATCTCCGGCGGTTTATCCGGGAG
Source organism: Diutina catenulata (assembly GCA_030560525.1). Classification (NCBI taxonomy): domain Eukaryota; kingdom Fungi; phylum Ascomycota; class Pichiomycetes; order Serinales; family Debaryomycetaceae; genus Diutina; species Diutina catenulata. Next base: position 18,387 of record JAKTTW010000074.1, read on the forward strand.
ATTGCCCATTTGCAGGGCTCGGGCGAGCCTCAGGACGAGCCCGGAGCGCTTGTGGCGTCGCTCAAGGCCCCCGCAACCGTGGACGACGAGCTCCGGCGCATGGCCCGGGCCGAGCTCGTGGCGGTGGGGGTGCGGTTGGCGATCGCCACGGTGTTTGCCGTGCCCACGTTCGTCTTTGGCGTGGTGGCGATGGCGTTGTTGCCCAAGAGCCACCCGTTCCGCCACTGGACCGAGCAGCCGCTCTGGGTGGGCAACGTCTCGCGCAACACCTGGGCGTTGCTCATTTTGGCGACCCCCGTGTACTTTTTCGCTGCCGACATCTTCCACCGCAAGGCCGTCAAGGAGCTCCGGCTGTTGTGGTTCTCGCGGAGCCCCTGGCGGGTCCGGTTGTTCAAGTTTGGCCTGATGTCGCTCTTGATGTGCTTGGGCACCCTGGTGGCCTATTTCGCGTCCATCGCGTTGTTGGCGCTCTCTGCGGTGGCTCCAAGGCATGCTGAGGGGTACCACCTGACCTACTTCGACTCGGTGGTTTTTTTGACGTTTTTCTTGTTGATTGGGCGGCTTCTCGAGGGCCTTTCGAAGGCCAAGACGGCCGCGCTGATTCTGGCGCTCCTGAAGAGCCAGGTGACGCAGGCCACGCTCTTGGAGAACGTCGACGGGCTCGTCAAGGAGCTGGTGGTGCCCGTGGCGTGGCTTGAGGCCGGCGACGTCGTCCGGGTCGCCCTGGGCGAGCTGCCCCCCCGCGACTGCGTGGTGGTGTCCGGGGAGTCGCTGTTCGACGAGCTGGCGCTCACGGGCGAGTCCCGGGCGGTCCACCACGCAGCTGGCGACCGCATCTTCCTGGGCACCGTCAACTGTGGGCTGGGCCTGGTCCAGGCACGGGTGTTGGCGGTGGACGGGCTGGGGTCGCTCTTGGACCAGATCGTGGCCACCGTGCGCCAGGGCCAGATGAACAAGGCTCCGATAGAGCGCACGGCCGACCGGCTCACCGGGTACTTTGTGCCTGTGATCGTGTTGTTCGCGGTGGTGACGTTTGTGGTGTGGTTGGGGTTGGCTCTTCTGGGGGCGCTTCCGGCGCACTACTTGGACACCGACGTTGGGGGATGGCCGGTGTGGCTGCTCCAGTTTGCCATTGCCGTGTTCTGTATCGCCTGTCCCTGTGGCATAGGCCTTGCGGCGCCCACCGCGCTCTTTGTGGGGTCGGGCTTGGCTGCCAACCACGGGATCTTGGCCCGGGGCGGCGGAGCAGCGTTCCAGGACGCAGCCAAGACGCTGGTGGTGTGCTTTGACAAGACAGGCACCCTCACCCGGGGCCGGTTGACCGTCACCGACTACAAAGTGGTGGCTCCCGAGGGGTGGCAGGTGGCCCGGGACCTCGAGTTGGCGTCGAAGCACCCGATAGCCACCGCTGTGCGCGAGTTTATCGAGGGGAAGCGGGCGTTGGGGACGACGGTGGTGCCTGAGGTGGACACCGTCGCCGGCCGGGGCCTCAGGGGCCGGGTGGTGTCTGATCTGGCCGCCTACTCGGACGTTTCCGAGGCGATTTTGGGGAACGAGGCCCTCATGGCGGACCACAACGTGGCTTTGGCCGAAGAAGACCGCGCGCTCTTGCTCCAGTGGAAGCAGCAGGCCAAGCTGGTGGTGCTTGTGGCCATTAGAAAGGCCAACCAGTGGCTCCCCGTGATGTTCTTGGCCCTCCGGGACGAGATCCGCCCGGAGACCCGCCTGGTGGTGGCCCAGCTCACCCGCAAGAAGATCGCGTGCTGGATGATCACCGGAGACAACCGCGAGACGGCCCAGGCGATTGCCAAGGATATTGGCATCGACCCGGCCCGGGTGGTGGCCGAGGTGGTGCCCCTGGAGAAGCTGGACAAGGTGAAGGAGATCCAGGAGCTGTCTGGGCGGGCGGTGGTGGCCATGGTGGGCGACGGGATCAACGACGCTCCCGCGTTGGCGCTGGCCGACGTGGGGATCGCCCTCTCGCTGGGGGCCGACTTGGCAGTCACCTCGTCGGACTTTATTCTCTTGCTGCCGCTGGCGCCGCTCCTGCTGTTGTACACGCTCTTTGACCTCTCGCGGGTGGTGTTCCGGCGGGTGCGGTTCAACTTTGGCTGGGCGTTGGTGTACAACATGATTGGGGTGCCCCTTGCTGCTGGGGTGCTTTATCCGTATAAGAACACCCGGTTGGACCCAGTGTGGGCTGCGGCGGCGATGGCGCTTCTGAGTATCTCGGTGGTGCTTTCGTCGTTGGCGTTGCGGCTTTACCGGCCGAAGAAGCTAGTTATTGATGAAGCCCAGGTGGAAGAAGCGGGTGCCCGCGAATGGAAATAGGAATTTGTGTGTTAATAGTTATAGAAGTTTCAAAGGTCAGTTTAGGATTGCATTATAGTGCTCGCAGCATGTCAGCAAAGAGCCCGCATCCAAAGCGGAATATTCCAGTGCGTTTGCAGTTAGGAGCCGGGTTTACTCGTGCGTCGTAAATTCGGAAAAATTGTTCAGCCGTGCCACCGGAAAATCTCGATCAAAGCCAGATCATATGAGCCAAAAATAGTCTACGGATTCAGGGAAGAACTACTCTACGCACAGACAAAAAAGCACATGTTTGGTTAAATTAACATTACTGCAAGTACCAAAAGAGACGACAATGGGGACAAAAGCCCAGCGGAGTCTTTGGAAGTCTCAGAAACCACCGGAGGAATTGAAGAATGGAGAGCAGACAGCTCAAGCGGCTGGGAAGTATTAGACTTGGTATGGATAGGCGACGTGGCAGATTGGGCAACCACAGAGGGAACCGAGTCCGAGCTTGTAGTCTCTCGGCTTGCCTGAGAGCTTACCTTCTCCTTTGACAGCAAAGATTCAGCCACCGTTTCCGAGTTTGTACGCGCGACTCCAGGTCCCGTGGTAGGAACGGTATCATAGTTTTCGTCAAAGTAAGCGGTCAAGGACACGCCATTGACAATCTTGATATCCCCCACTGTCCGCGACACAGACATCTCATGCATATAGGATGTGTACATAGACACGGCAGTTTCTTTGATCTCTGACTCTTCGTCATCATCGTATTTGATGTCTCGATAGTCCGTGCAAGCCCTGGCACCTTCGATGGCAGTAATGGGGATCAATCCGCTGTGCTCAGTGTAGAAGTGCTCGTATTTCGAAATGTACTTGAGGCGGTCAAACGAAATACCATCAAAGGTGTATGCAAGCCTCGCCCGATACGTCTCTGGGTTCACGGTGTAGTAAAAGTTCAGTTCAATAGTTTGTCCTTCGTAGTCGCAGCCTAAAATAATACCCCCCGGTACCACGAAGGACTCCAATGGAACTTTGCCTTCGAACTCCAGGTAGACTATGGAATAAAAGTCCTTCTCTTGCACACCCGCGTGCAAATTAAAATCTTCAGGATCTCCTGTCAAGGTGTAGGAATCCTCTTCCCAAAATCCCCCGGACTGATAGTCCTCATCCGTTTTGGGGTCAATCGTGAGTTCGGGGTAAGTCATCCCCAAGTACGTGGATACATCGAGGTCGTAGTACATATTGGCAGCACCCGCAGCGGCGCTTAAAAGAAAGAACGGCGCTAACATGGTAATTGTCCATGATTGAGCGGATCCCCTGTATTTATGTCAACGCCCCATGCGTCGTCTACGAGATTCGTTAAGGCACCGATTAAAGTTTACGAAAGGTACACTTTCGAGAGAAAACCACGCGAAGGTACACAAAATAAGGAATGTGAAACATGCGTAAGCACGCGAAGAAGAACGTGTTGCTAGTCGGATACCGTCTTCTCACAATGCATGTTCCTGATTTGGAGATAGACGAGGAGACCTTACAAGTCGAAGACAGCCTTATGGATTGCAGTCAAAATGTCAACCCAAATATACCACACCACCACATATTTGCAAACGAACTCTTCGTTCATCGTCATCGTTTAGCTCCAACATTACCTCACAAGTTACCGAGGCATTCAGGATCCCACGCTCTTAGTCCAAACATTTCTCGAAAGTAGTAGCCTCTTCTATACCGATAGCAAAGCCGAGACTGTTGCTCCTACTGCTTCTGCCATGTTGACGACTGGATCATCATCTCGTAAGGACTTTGTTGGTAAACTACGTTCTCCACTTTTCGTACAACTACAAATTAGTTTCGGAATTGTTGTAACTACATAAGTAGATTTCCATAGTTTCAACATCAACCTTCTATTTACCATATTTCCAATTCACTTCATCCACTTTCGAGTTCCTTATACTGGTCAATCAACTGAATCTACGACAGAACTGCGAATCACTTCAAGTTTGTATTGTGAATAATAAAGTTAAACGATTCATTGGGATATTGAGTTCTGATAGAGTTATTGCCATCAAATATGCCTGCTTCTTCCGCTTCCGCTAACTCCGAGCATAACCCTCGGCCGACTTCCCAACAATCATTATACAAGGTGAAATCTTCAGGGTCTTCCGTCGAAGTGTATGAACTCACTTCGCAAAACCCCTCGGACTGATGGGCCGCTTCTGTCGTAGGGTCGATCGAAGGTTCAGGGTAAGTTGTCCCCAAGTAAGTGGATACAGCAACCACAACAGCAACCACAGTGTTGCTTATAAGAAAGAACGGCGCTAGCATGATAATTGTATATGGTTGAGCGGATCTCCGTATTTATGTCAACGCTCCATGCGTCGTCTACGAGATTCGTTAATGCATCGATTAAAGTTTACGAAAGGTAAACTTTCGAGATAAAAACCACGCGAAGGTAAGCAAAATGTGGAATGTGAAACGTGCTTGGGGACGCGAGGTAGAGCGTGTTGCGTGTCTAATACCGTCTTCTTACATTACATGTACCTGAGCAGACATTTGACGATCGTACCATAAGACGCTTCAATGCCAGCCTAATTGCTTTTGGGTTGCAAGTGAAAATGCTAACCTAAAAATACCTCTCCAGCAAGAACAACGAGTTCCTTCATCGTTCAGCTCTAACATTTTCCCCCACACGCTATGGAGGCACTCAAGATACAACCACTTAGTCCAACCACTTCCCTCGGAAACAATACCCCCTCCCACCCCAATCACAAAACAATACTCTTGGTCCTACTTCTTCTCCCAACACAACACCCCCTGGATCACTATCTCGTAAGAATTTCATTACTATACCGTTTATACGTACTATGATATGGCAGACCCATGACAACCGGAAATGGCGAGTGAATCTTGACTGATGGCGAAGAGCCATAGTGTACCATCGTGGAAGAGAGTACTGAGTTTAATGCTATTAAGACACGGAGACTACGCTGGACCCGGAGGCAGTCGCCTAGGCAACCTAGGCAACCTAGGCAACTCACCTAGGCACTACCCTCGGTTCCAAACACCCCGGGCTCAAACTTCACCACCATCACCGTGACATTGTCGGTGGTCAGGCTGTCGATCGCCAACTGGCACAATTTTTTCGCAACCACCGACGCGTCGGCCTCGTGCCGGAACTGCTCGGCCACGAACTGGCACGCCCGCGCGTCCAGCAACACGTCCCACACCCCGTCACACGCCAAAATCATAAACTCGTCGTCGCGGGTGATTTCGGTGGCGGCAGTGAACGGACGCCCGATCACGAGGTCCTTCATGTAGCAGTCGCCGAGCGACCGGGTCACCGCAAGCACCCCGTTGACCCGGTTCTTCATGATCAACCCCCCCAGCTCCTGGATACGCGCCACCTCAAGCAGATCGGTGGCCTTGTGGTCGTACGTCAACCGGTAGGGCACGCCTGCCCGGCACAACACAATGCGCAGGTCGCCCACGTTCAGCGTGTACATCATGCGACGGTGGCACGGTTGCGGGGTGAACTCGAAACCTGAAACACCCCCTGTTTTCGCACCGGGTTCGGAGGTGCTGGTGGGGTCACCAGCACCTGAAACACCCCCTGTTTTTGCACCCCCTGTTTGCGCACCCCCTGTTTTGCCACCGTCCCCGGGTGGTTTGTCGTCTTTTTTCTCGGTGGCGTCGCCCTTGCTGGGATCGGTCTCCCACCGCAACACCGCCACCGCAGCAGTGCATCCCAGCGTGCCCACCCCCTGGGTCTCGATCGCCAGGTCTGCCATGCAAAACACCCGGTTTAGCAGCTCCCGCATGTCGTGCTGGCCCACCTGGGGGGCCAGATCGGGCTCGCGCGCGTCTATCTCTTTCTCAAGCAACTGGTGCATGTTGTTGCCACAGTAGCGGGCACAGTCCTTGCCTGCGTGGCCGTCAAAGATGGCAAAGTAGCCCCAGTCCACTCGCTCGGCAAAGTTGGCGATGTAGGTGTGGACGTCTTCCATTTTGTTGCGGTAGGCGGTGTTTTTGTTCTCGGCCACCCCGACTTTGAACGAAAGCCCCGTGAATGGGTCCATGGTGGTTGGGGTTCTGGTTCGGAATTGGTCGCGTTTGTAGCAAAGGTGTAAGGGGTGCGAAGGAAGTGGGCCGAGAGGGGGCAAGGGTGGAGAGGTGGAGAAGGGTGGATGTAGACGGGTTTAGGGGGTGTAGAGAGTGGAAGGGGGTGTGTTGTGGAGGCAATTGGGTTCGATTGGGGTTTAGTGTGGCTATTCGGTAGGGGTGTTTAGTATGGGTGATGGTTGGTAGTGAGCAGTGGGAATTGGGGTTATATGTGAGATGGGGGTTATCGTGTGAGATGAGGGATGGAAGTGGGCTGTTTACGCTATATTAACTGTGGTTTTATGTCTCTACGGCTGTTTTCGTAGTTTGAGACGCGTTTCGTTGGAACTCTCGCATGTCGGTGGAAGCAGTGGAAGTCGGTAGTGGGAACAACATAATTGCCCAGAACTCCGTATGCACCGAATCAGACAAACCGACGTACCTAGGAATCGTACAGGTATGTTGTGTGAAGCCAAGAAATGGCCAAGATCACCAGTTCGTTTCTGAGGTCCACCAACGCGTTACCGCAGTGGGAAATAAGGTGGAGCTGTGGGCAGAGAGCACATTGGATGGTTCGGGTGATCCCAACCGGCTAAAGTGCTGAGAACATTCAGTTATATCACCCGTGTTCTTCTTTCTGTTTTAGTACTCCCACCGTGTCGCTGCCACAATCACTCCCACTATCACTCCCGTATCGCTCCCCACTACCGCCACAAAACCGATAGATCGTCTAGGTCTTGGCTAATATGTACGCACCAACCGTAGAGCGCCACAACCAAACCCACTACAAAGTCCACCATCCGCAAAGTCCACCATTCCAAACTCCACCACAAAGAACCATCCCCGCCCTCGTCAACCTCGGCTCTCACTGGGTATACTCCGAATAAGGCGCTTACATAATCACCCCATGGGGCAATCCCGGACCCATCGAAGCCCGAACACAAAACAGTGGTGGCAAAGGGGCTCATTTATACACGTCTTATCGCGCTAGAGTCCCCGAGCTCCCAACTTTCCCCTCTTTCTCACCAGCTCTCAACTAATGATACTCTCCACGCCACCCTCAAGACATCTCCACCCACATCCCCACCCTCGAGACTTCCACCCCTACACGCCACGTCACAACCACCTCCCTACCGTCCCCGCTTCTCGTTCCTTCATCCACCCCCTCCTCCAACGTCTCGCTAAGCCCTTGCAGTTTTGACCCCTGAGCTATTTTCTCACATGCCACACTCTGTGCACCTCCGTGCACCCTCGCGCACATATAACCACCCCACCCCCACCAACAACCACACCATGACCGAGTACCCCTACACGGCGAAAAACACGCCCCAGGAGTCCACCGAGGACTTCAACGGCGCTACCTTCAAGATTGTCCGCTGGGCTGCCGACCCGCAAGTGCCCTACCTCGGCAAGGTGTTCTACGTGCACGGGTTTGCCGAGCAACTGGACGTATACGTGCGTGTGTTTGACCAGTTGGCGCTGGCAGGCATTGACGTTTTCTTTTTTGGTCAGCGCGGAGCTGGGGAAACGAGCCCGGACCACCTTGGCAAGACCGACGAGTTCAACACCTTCAACGACCTTGACCACTTCTTGAAGAAGGAGCTCGATGCTCGCAAGGACCCGCAGGAGAAGTTTGTGCTTGCGGGCCACCTGATGGGCGGTGGCATTGTGCTCAACTACGGGATCAGAGGCACCTACCGCGACCAATTGCGTGCTGTGTACGCGTGTGGGCCGTTGGTGCAGTTGCACCCCAAGTCGCAGCCAAACGTAGTGTTGAGAACTCTCCAGGGTGTAGTGAACCAAGTAGCGCCGTCGTTGCAGATCGACCTGGGTCTCAAGTTTGACTACGTCACCCTGGACGACGAGTACCGCCAGTGGATGATTGACAAGAAGCCCAAGCTCATTGGCACCGTGAGACAGTACAACGACATGTTTGCCCGCGGGAAGAAGCTCACCGAGCCCGAGTTTGTTGCCAAGTGGCCCAAGAACCTTCCGTTGGTGATTGTCCACGGCACCGACGACTTTATCAACGACATCATGGGGTCGCGGACGTTTGCGCCGTTGGTGCCCAAGGAGGTCGACTTTGAGTTGTACGAGGCCGAGAAAGGACGCCACTCGTTGTTTATCGAGAAGGAGGAGATCTTTAGACCCGTGGCTGACCGGCTCATCGAGTTGGTGAGAAAGACGAAGTAGAGTAGATAATGAATGTATGAAAGAGACGGATGAAGGCATGAAAGAGACGAATGAATGTATGAAAGAGACGGATGAATTTATGAAAGAGTCGGTTGAATGTATGAAAGAGACGGATGCGTTGATGGATTTGCGGATGTGTTAATGGATTCGCGAATGTGTTAACCTCGATCCATTCGACTAAGTAAAAGAAGGGTAGGGCCACCACGTGGATAAGAACACACTAACGGGCATAAAATTAGCCCACGAGTCACCCTTCAAGGAGCAAAACCCCCGGCCCCACCAATTGGAGTCCCTTGTCCAACCACAAAACCACCCGACTCGGCTGGAACCACTCCGGGTCCTCCGCATACTCCCACAGGACCCTGCGTCAAAAATACACCACCACACCACGCCCAGACCCACTCCAACCCACCTCAAAATGCCTCAAATAAATCACACGTGGCTCCCGGGTTTTTTTGACGCCACTACAACCCACTTTCTCCCACCACACCCTCATTCCATCGCATTTTGTCGGTCCCCATTTCCCCGGGCGTTAGCGAAAATTTTATGCATTTAAGCGTTTAACGGATTAGCTCACACAATGGGGTTCACCATCAAGCAAAAGATCGATATCTGCTTGTATGCTGAGGCCCACCCCAAGATGACACAGCAGGAGCTTGCCGTGTGGGCCCAGCACCAGTACCAGAAGCCTCGGCCTCCGTGCCAGACGACGATTTCCCGGATCCTTTCCTCCAAGAACGACTTGATCGCGGCGAAGAACACCGATTTGAGCCTCGTCAGACGCCGCAAACGGTCCAACCCGTTGCTCCGACGGATCATGACCGAGTGGATGACCCAGGGAGTGTGGGAGGGCCATCCAATGCCCAACACCGTCATTCTGCTGGTAGCGACGCTGATCTGGAACCGGTTGCCCCAGCACAAGAAGGAAGGCACTGGGGTGTTCAGTTCGAAGTGGATCAACAGCTTTGTTGAGCGGTTGAACATCAATCTCGAAGGCAGGGACGCTGGCCGGCCATTGAACAAAGTGTGGGCACTCGAGGAGAAAGTAGACCTCAAGCAGCACTTGAGGACGTTGGCCCACGAGCACAACTACCGCATGAGCGACATCTTTTGCATCGAGGAGTTTTCGCTGTTCTACCTGCTCCCGTTGGACCAGATTTTCGACGTGCTGGCGATAGACTTGGGCCTCAAGCAAACCGACTCTCCCGCGGAACGACTGTTGACGATTATGCTTGGGTGCAACATGGACGGGCTGGAGAAGCTCCCGCCGTTGGTGGTGGGAAAGTACGAGAACTTTGACGTGGCCAAGCACCCGGCGTTTGCCCACGATGGCGACCTTCTGGAGCTCCAGCTACACAAAAAGATCGGGAAAGTATTTGGCATCCAGTACCTGAGCAACGTCAACAAGTGGATCACCCTGCTGATGTTCCACAAGTACTTGCTCAGCTGGGAGCTCCGGCTCCGTGCTGCTGACCGGCACATCATGATTCTACTCGACGACTCGCTGTCGCACCGGGTGCTCAACCTCGAGTTCACCCACATCCGGTTGGTGTATCTCAAAAACAACCTGTGGCTCAAACAGCCCGCGTACGGGGCCCACGGGAACAAGTACGACCTTCTACCGCTCAACCAGGGGGTAATTGAGCACTTTCGCATTCTCTACCGCATCCAGCAGTACCAGTGGATGATCAATTGCCAGCGCAACCAGACCCACAACCAATTGGAAGTGCTTTCAGAGAAAGACTACAAGATCCCACTTGTGAACACCCTCCAATTATTGCGCAATGCCTGGGACCTGGTGCTGCCCGAGGTGATTCAAGTGGCCTGGCGACGAACCCACTTGTTTGACAAGCACTGGTGGCAGGCGTACGGGGTGTCTGGGTGGCTGGCCATTGCCAGCACCGTGCCTGATGCCGAGGCTGCCTACAGCCATCTCCAGCAGCTCATAACCGAGCTCAACGTGGTGATCCCGTGGGAGATCGACGAGCTTATAGCTTTGGTCAACGAGCGAAGCAAGGTGACCCTCATGTACACCTCGCTCGAGGAGATCATCGACAGTTGTCTCTCCGAGACCCTTGACTACGAGGAGTTTCTACAAATGGAGGACTTGGGAGACGACTGGTTGAAACGAGAGCTCACCGAGGCCGAAACCCCCGTGGCGAAACGGTTCTTGCCCGCTCCGACGTTTGCCCAGTACCCTGTGACTCCGGCTCCCGAGCCTGCGGTGGCCGCGGCCGTGTCGTCGGTGTTGGAGCTTGTGGACCGGAACGTGCTCATGCTCCAGGAGTCGACGGTGGCAGACTTGCAAAAGGCGCTTTTCGCGAATGCAATGCCTTAGGGGCATACATCAGGCTCTTTTCAGAAGTGCAATGCCATAAGCGTCTAATTTACGGACTCAATTCTCATAGCATAGTATATGTAACAATATGACAGGTAACGGCGACGTTGTATGTCAAGGAGAGACACACGTCACAGAAAAACTACAGAAGAACCACATAGAAACCACAGAGAAACCACAGCAAAACCACAGCGAAAGCACCCCGGTCTCACTCAAGTCACACTTACCTCTCCCACTGTTGTATCCCGTTGTGACGTTGTCTTACCCTATATGCACCACCACGACCAGCTCCGCTACCGCTCACCGGTAAGATCTCGGATGGGCACCACCGCCTTTACCGGCCACTCCGACACCCGTTCCGAGAAACTCCCACGCATAAACCCCTTTTCCTCACATCGCCCTATGACATCATATCTCCGATGAGTCATATCACCCACCAAACCCCAGGTTTCGCAAGCGAACGCCACAAAAGCACGATTCGCCACGTAGCCCACTACAAATCAGCCCACCGTTCCCGTTAGCCGCGGTCCACCCCGGAAGCACCCCATGCATGGAATGTGATGGGGCTTTCGACATCGCCCCACAATCGGCCCGGGCGCGCAACCAAGCAAGGCGCGAGCCCTGGCTGGTACCAGGGGCTGAGACACGACATTGATCCCCGCAAAAGCAAAAACTGTCGTAGAATTGGGTGTCGTACCCCAGCCCGCTGGCTCCCTCCCCCACCTCTGCCCCGCCTCCGATGCGCCGCTACCGGCCTGTGCCCCGCGCCGCTACCGGCCCTCCGATAACCGAACTTTCTCGACACCCAGTTGTGCATCCAGCGAGTTGCGGGTGAGAAATTAGTCACCGATCAGCTATAAAAACTCCGAATTTTTCACCAGTGCACCAGCAAAAATGCCGATGTTAAAGGACCCCTCCACAAAATACGAGGCTTTCCCGCCCGTCAACTTGCCCAACCGCCAGTGGCCGTCGCGCCAGCTCACCAAGGCCCCGCGGTGGTTGCTGACCGACTTGAGAGACGGCAACCAGTCTTTGCCTGATCCGATGCTGGTGGAGGAGAAACAGGTGTACTTTAAGAAGCTTATCGAGGTTGGTTTCAAGGAGATCGAAGTGTCTTTCCCATCCGCCTCGCAAATCGACTTTGATTTCACCCGCTGGGCCGTCGCCAACGCTCCCGAAGACGTCGCCATCCAGATCTTGACCCCCTGTCGCCCCGAGCTCATTCGCCGCTCGGTGGAGTCGCTCAAGGGCGCGAAAAAGGCCATTGTCCACTTGTACCTTGCCACGCTGTGTCTTTTCCGCGACGTGGTGTTTGGCATGTCCAAGGAGGAGCTGAAGGCCAAGGCGGTCGAGTGCGCCAAGTTGGTGAGAGAGCTCACCAAGGACGATCCCGAGCAGCAGGGCACCCAGTGGCAGTTTGAGTTCTCGCCCGAGACCTTCTCCGACACCGACTTGGAATACGCTGTCGACATCTGTTCCGCGGTCAAGGAGGCCTGGGGCCCTTCGACCGAGAACCCCATCATTTTCAACTTGCCTGCCACCGTGGAGATGGCCACCCCCAACATCTACGCCGACCAGATTGAGTACTTTTGCACCAACATCCCCGACCGCGACCAGGTGTGTGTCTCGCTCCACGTGCACAACGACCGGGGCTGTGGCGTGGCTGCGTCCGAGTTGGGCCAGTTGGCGGGCGGTGACCGTGTTGAGGGCTGTCTCTTTGGCAATGGCGAGCGTACTGGTAACGTTGACATCGTCACCCTTGCCCTCAACTTGTACACCCAGGGTATTTCTCCAGAGCTCGACTTCAGCGACATGAAGTCCGTTGTTGACGTGGTGGAGAAGTGCAACAAGATCCCCGTGCCAGCTCGTGCGCCCTACGGAGGCTCGCTTGTGGTGTGTGCGTTCTCTGGCTCCCACCAGGACGCCATCAAGAAGGGGTTCAACTTGCACTCGCAAAAGACGGCCGAGGGCCTCAAACCCAAGTGGAAGTTGCCGTACTTGCCTTTGGACCCCGAGGACATTGGCCGCACCTACGAGGCCATCATCCGTGTCAACTCGCAGCTGGGCAAGGGTGGCTCTGCCTGGGTCATTTTGCGCAACTTGGAGTTGGACTTGCCCCGCGGGTTGCAAGTTGCCTATTCGAGAGTGGTGCAGCAGGCGGCGGAAAAGAAGGGCCAGGAGCTCACCAACGCCGAGTTGTGCGAGTTGTTCAAGCAGGAGTACTTTGTCGAGCTGGCGGCGCCCGAGCACTTCAAGCTTATTGACTACCTGATTCTGACGCCGCTGAAGGGCGTGAAGCAGATTGACGCCGAGCTCGAGGTCGGTGGCAAGCTGGTCAAGGTGCTGGGCCAGGGTAACGGTCAGTTGTCGGCGTTCAACGATGCGTTGGCGAAGCACTTTGCCATCAACATCGATGTCAAGCACTACCACGAGCACTCGTTGGGCAAGGACGCCAATGCGCGGGCTGCCACCTACATCGAGGCGTCGCTCGACGACAAGGTGCTGCGGTGGGGTGTGGGTATCCACACCGATGTGTCGCAGGCGCTGTTCTTGTCGCTCATCTCGATTTTGAACGGGTTGGAGCGCGCTGGCGAGATCAAGAAGTAGCATGTATTTATAGTGATGAACAACAAGAAAGGATAGAGGGTGATGGTGGGAAACACTTCGGGTTGTGCATTAATCTTCGTGAATTCTTAAGCCAAATTCAGGTTGTATTCATGGTTGATCCGTTAACAACGACTACTGTAGAGAAGAAGGTGATTGAAAGAGCACCTTGCAGACTCGCTCAGTGACTGAGAGAGCAGCTTTTAGACTCACTAAATGCGTTATCAACAGTAAGAGCTAAGGAAGGCTTGGTACTTCGGTCATACAAGTACTCAATTCTCGTCCCTTCAGGATTGCAAAACTTGAATTGCATAACTGAATTGCAAGCCTGAATTGCAATTTATTTGTGAGGATGAATCGTATACAAATACACCCTAGGTAAGAGCTTCGCTCCTCGGTAAACGCTCAAAGCTACCCATACCAATGGGACAAGCCTGTTATATCCCTCAGCCTAGCTCCAGCCCGTGTTCTTTCACGTCCACACTACCAGCGTCAAAATCACCTTCAGTAATCTCCTCTGCCCCCACCCAACACCTCAGATACCATATTATTACCGTTACATACTCGTTATCATTAGTTACTCCTTCTCTTCCGTGATCAGCTCCGCCTCCTTCAAAATCGTGTCCATTTTCGCATCTAACTCGTCAAGCATCCGTTCGAGCTGGGAGGCCTTGGACTCGGCATCGGCAATCTGCTTGTAGGTGTCGGCAATGTTGGCCGCAGAGTCGCCCACGTCGGTGTTCCCGTTAGTCTCCTCCTGTGTCATATGGGTGGTGTAGGGATGGTAGTGTTTACGTGGTGCGGCTCACGTGATGGGTCCGACGGAAGTGACGGTAGGAAAGGAAGAGTAGATCAAAAAGGGTAGCGTAAAGGGCTGGTGTGGTTGTTGAAATTTGTGGATTCAGACAATAACACTCGTGACGGTAGTTAATTCATCCATCAACCAGCTTGACGGCAATTGAATACTAGGTCAGAAGTACGTTACTTCGCTTGCATGTAGACTCTCACTTACATGTCTTACGTGTAGTCTCTCTAACGTGTAGACTCCAGTTGTTGGCTCCACGCAAAGATTAAATTTGCCACACTCCAACAATCCTTCCATAGACCAGCAATTCATCTGCAACCTTATTAAAATTACGAATTTACTGCAAGTGACAAATGCAACCGACAGCCATATGTACCGAACAATAGCTTTTCATACCAGAGAAGCACACAAAAACGATGTCACAAAAATTCTAGAGTATATATAGATGGCGCAATACCTCAGATCGCCATGCGTTTTTCTCTGTTGCTCGCTTTTGCTTCGGCGACTCTTGCCTTTGACGTCAACGGCCATCCATACACCCAGCCTACGTGGTGGTTCAAAACCCCAGGAAAGGTGCCTGATGGGGGATACACCCAACTAGAGGGGTCGATGCGCTTTGAACCAGACTCTAGGCCCTTGGGCTACTACGCGGCCACCAACTTCATGATGGAAAACAAGCAGATCCACTACTTTGGCCTCTGGGACGGTAACAAGGCCCGGTGGGCGTTCTTTGGTAACGATGTAACCATCCCACCAGGATTTGACGACATCTGTGAGCCCGAGGTTGACCACGGACCAGGTTTGGCGTGCATGGTCCGCTATAAATACGAGCCTGGCCACTGGTACACCTTCAACTCGGGGGTGAAGGAGGACTACCCAGACGGAAGTAAGCTTTGGGAAGGCACGGTAACCAATGACAAGGGAGAAAAGACGGTCATTGGCTCCGCAATTCTTGGCACGAGCGTCGGGGGTGCTGGCTCCCAGAGCAGTTTGTTCTTGGAGTGGTTCCCATTCAACAATGACCGAAGAGATCCTAAGGACCGCGAGTGTATTCTCCACGCCAAGGCAACGTTCCGCTACCCAAAGACTGATGGAGAGACCGCTAGGTTTGACTACGTATCGGATTACACCCGAGGAATCGCAGACAAATGTGCTGTGGCTGAAGGGGAGCCCAACTGTCGGTTTGGCAACAGCACGAAAGAGAACGAGATGTGGTTTGAGGCCGGGTTTATAGAGGACAAGACCCCCAGCATGTGGGACATCTAGTAAACAAATTTGACTTTAGAGGCCCGATGAGGGTGGCCGCAAATAGGAAAACGCCGAAGGCACGGTAATATCGTACAACTCGATTCAAATTCTACATATTGAAATTACACGTACAAGCTCAAAGTTAGACAGCGGCTGCCGTAGCATTGAAGTAATCTTTAAATCTGACCGCTCTGACACACACCCAAATTAAGCTTTGGCGTGAGGTAAACCATCAATATAACGGCTTTGACTAATCTAAAGCCAAAGTCGCACTCAGTGGTTACCGCCGAGTACCCGAGTTAGTCGTAACACACCGAACAACCAAAGAAAACGCCTCTCCATCGAGTCAACTCACTGCAACCCATAAATTCTCTTTGTAACCCAATTGCTTGAAATACGAGGCTTCTCTCTTGACTACTGCAACCGACAAAACCTACCCAGACAATAGCTTTTCACACCAGAGAAGCACACAAAAGCACACTAAACAAATGCCACAAAACCTCTAGGGTATAAATTAACGAGGCTATTTCTCAAACCCCCATGCGTTTGTCTCTGTTGCTCACTTTCGCCTCTGCTGTTGTTGCGTTCGACATCAACGCTCAGCCCTACACGCAGCCCACCTGGTGGTTCAAAACCCCAGGTGAGGTGCCTGAGGGTGGCTACACACAGCTTCAAGGCAAAGTCCGGTTTGAGCCAGGTTCTAAACCGTTGGGTTACTACGCTGCTATCAATTTCGTGATGCAAAACAACGAGATTCACTACTTTGGCTTGAATGATGACAGAGGCACCAGATGGGCGTTCTTTGGCAATGACGTCAGCATACCCCCCGGATTCAACGACATATGTGTGCCTGAGGTTGACTGGGGTCCGGGCGTGGCGTGTGAATTGGAATATAAGTACGAACCCGGCCAGTGGTACACCTTCGACTCTGGGGTTACAGAGGACTACCCAGACGGCACGAAGCGTTGGGAAGGTACGGTGACGAACGAAAAGGGAGAGAAGACCGTCATCGGCGCAGCCATCCTCGGCACCAGCGTTGGGGGTGCCAGTTCGCGGAGCAGCTTGTTCCTTGAGTGGATCTCTTTCAACACCGACCTGAGCGACCCCAAAGACCGCGAGTGTATTCTCCACGCAAAGTCAACGCTCCCCTACCCGAAGACAAACGGAATCACTGCTAAGTTTGACTACGTGTCGAAGTACACGCGGGGCATAGCTGACAAGTGTGCTGTGGCCGAGGGGGAGCCCAACTGCCGGTTTGGCAACACCACGAACGAGAACGAGATGTGGTTCGAGGCTGGGTTTATGGAGGACAAGACCCCCAGCATGTGGGACTTGTAGCGGCTGTTGAATGAGAGCACGTTAGTATTTTAATGTTAGCGATATCACGGGTGTGGCAGACGCTTGACTATATCCGTTTGTTACTTAGAAACCACAAAACGGTATTGGACTATACAGCCTGTATGACCAGACAGCAAAGTACGCCTTATTAATCATAATAACCCAATGGTTCAATTCAGCTATTGGCTAAACCCACAGTTCGACACTCTTACTACTACCTGTCACCAAACTACAAAGCAGCGACTGTTAGCGTGAGTTTGTTGATTAAGCGAATGGCCTGTAGTTGAGACTATCCATTGATTAAGTGAACAGATAAGGATTACTGCTGAGACTAACCCTCCATCTAAGGCCAGCCCACCGGCTGGTAATGTTTTCAACCCAAATTTCAACTGTTATCAGTTCACTAGCGACGTTTGCAACCTCCGCGAAGTAGAATTGTAGCAGCCATTTGACGCAAATAAGCGTTGGGGGGTCTGGGGGGCGCCGCTTGCGGCCCCCCAGCTGAGACAGGCCTTTTTACTTAGCACATAGCACCTCTGGCCCACACCATCACGCTCACTGGGTGTCTAGCGGTGAAGCACAGATAAGGATTACTGCCATGACTGACCCTCCGCCTAAGGCCAGCCCACTTGCCGAGCAGAAAACTGACCCGCGGCTGGTTACGTAGTACTACAGCGACAGTATGTATTGGCACATTTTAAAATTTACGAGGTGGCTGCAAATTACCCAGGCTGCAAATTATCCAACGAATGTCAAGAAAGACTATGAAGGTTAGATGTTTAGGATAGATAATCTCCGGTTAGAGGTCTCCAGGATAGTCACTAGACTGGCTTGACACACCAAGTGAAACCACAAAATGTCCGTTTCCGTATTCCCCTCTGTTACCGTTGTCGTTCCACCCCAGCAGCGGTAGTGCGACGAGTGTACACCTACCAGTTCTACACGTTGTTCAGTGCGGCTGAGCCCTATTATATTTATTACTGAATGCTCTCGTCTATGGATATCTAATTGCTGAGCACGCTGTTCGCCGACACAATGCGGGCGCCGCTGACCACACGGGTCAGCCGCGCGTAGTACAACTCGCCCGACACCACGATGTCCGCCTTGGAGTCGTCCTCGGTCTCGTCGTAGATGGTGGCGTCGCTCAGGTCCAGCACCTCCACGTCGTACTTGACCGAGGGGTCGTATTGCGGGATCTGGGGCGCAAACCGGTACAGCGCCGGGGTCTCGTACTCCGCAGGCGTCTCGTACTCCGCGTAGGGCTGGTAGCGCACGGCCTCCTCGTCGTCGTCGCTCTCCTCGTCCTCCTCCACCACGCGGGACATCTCGTAGCTCAGGTAGCGCTGGGCAAAGCTCGGGGGCTCCAGCAACAAGTGGCGGGTGGAAAACAGCCGCTCCAACTCGTCGCCAAGCGCCAGCGCGTACATCAGCGGCGTCACCAGCTGGACCAGCTCCAGCCGCGGGAGCTCGCGCTTGACCTCGTCCGGAGAAATGGTAAAGTCCCGGTCGAAGTAGGTCACAAAGTCGTCGACGAGGCCCAGGTGGATCGAGTGGTCGAGGGTGGACTCGCCGCTGGCAAGACGCAGCGGGACGTGGCCACCAGAGGACACGCGAGCAGAAGAAGCCACTGGAGCTCCAGAAACCGCCCGAGAACCGGGCTTTGAGCCCTGGAAACTAGGCTTGGAGCCATGAGAACCAGGTTTGGAGCCCTGGAAACCAGACTTCGAGCCATGGAAACCACGCTTGGAGCCCAGAGAGCTCGTTCTCGACCCCTGGCTCACGTGGCGTTCGGCCCCGCTCACTTGGCGTTTGTAGGTGGGGATGGGGCCGGGAACAGAGTACATGAGCGGCGCCGCCTTGGGCTCAGGCCCGGGCTCCTCGTGCAAGGTGCTGCCCAGGCCCATCCGCGAGCCCGGCCGCGAGCCCACCGGCACCGCGTCCACGCAGTCGCCCTGCTTCACGAACAACGACGAGTTGTCGCGGGTCACCTGCTCCCAGTTGGAGCCGCCGTCCGCGTAGATGTCGCGGTAGAACGACGGCAGCTCGGGCATCAGCGCGAGGGTGGCGCCCGAGGGAGCGCGTCCGCCCACCGAGTGCCACGGCAAGTCCACCTTGAAGAGCGATTTTTTGGGCTCGGGCGCCACCAGCGGCATCAGCACGTCGCGGACGAGCGTCAGGGCCATGCGGTCGACGTTGGCCAGCAGCTGGCGCAGCGTGGGCGCGGTGGACGGCTGGGAGCCGGGAGCCAGCGTGGGAGCGGAGCCAGGAGTCAGCGAGGGAGCCGAGCCGGGAGCCGATCCCGGAGCCGATCCCGGAGCCAGGTTGGGAACAGACCCAGGAACCAGGTTGGGAACAGTCCCAGGAACCAGGTTGGGAACAGTGCCAGGAACCAGGTTGGGAACCAGGTTGGAAGCGGTCCCGGGAACCAGGTTCGGAACCAGGTTGGGAACACTTCCCGGCGCCAGTGGCTGCTTCGACGACGGCGCCGAGTGCGCAGCCACCATCGCCGCCACCGTGGAGTAGCCCATGGCACTGCGGTGGGCCACGAGCGGCTCGGTGGCCTTGCGCACGGGGTCCGCCAACGGGTGCACCAACGGACGCGCTGGCTCGTGGTGGGTGTGGCTTGCCAGCTCGTGGAGAATCTGGCGCGGCTCGTGGTGGATCTGGGTCTGGTCGAGCTCGCTGGCGTGGTCGCCACTCTGGTTGGCGTGGAGCCCACTCTGGTCACCGTTGCCGTACGCCTGTGCCATGGGAGCCGCCATCGGAGCCAGCTTCAGCGTCTGGACCCGTGCCTGTTGTGCGGCCGCCAACGCGAGCGGCGCCAGAACCAGCTGGGGAACGGGGTTTTCGGGCGACTGCGGCAACACCAGCGGTCTCACCGTCTTCAGTTTGAGCGCGGGCGCGGGCGAGTACAAGTGCTCGTACTCGTGGGTGGTGCCTCGGGGGACAAAGGTGTCAGGAATGTTCTTCTGGGCCAGTTCGGACCGCGTGGGGCCCTGGGCAGAGGCACGGGCGGCACGGGGTGCTTCCGGAGCCGTGGTGTGGTTGGTTTTGGTCTTCCCGTGGGTCTTCCCCTGGTCCGTCTTGCTCTGTTTCGGTCCCTGGTCGCTCTGGGCGCCCAGTTTGCGTTTGATGCCCGAGAAGAGCGACGAGATGAACGAGCGCCGCTTCTTCGGGGTGGGAGTGGCCTCGGTGGTCTCAGAAACCACCTGGGGGGCCTTAGCTTTCAGCTTCTCCTTCTTTGGCGACTCCACGTACCCGACGCTCGCCATGTTGGCCACGGTGGCCGTCTCCGCCACCCCGGTGGTTGTCTCTGTGGCCGTCTCCGTGGCCGTCTCCGTGGCCGTCTCCACTCCCCTGGTCGTCTCTACACCCGTCTCGTGGCTCGCTCCGCGTGCCTTCTCCTTCCGCCGCACAACCGTCCCGCTGCGGTTCCACTCGGGCTCCTTTTGCGCCACCGGGTACGCCACGGGACTGTACGCCTTCACCGCGTACGGACGGGTCTCGGTGCAGAAGTGCTCGACGCCACTAGCGGTCAGCTCTATCATCAGCACCGACACCGCGCCCACGCTGTCCCCGAGCGTCTTGTAGTACTGGGCCACCATTTTGCGCACGAACCGCGGCAACTCCGCGGCCCCGATCACCTTGGGCGCCACCACCACCAGCCCCAGCCGGTTCTGGGCCGCCACCACGAGGCAGTCGAGGTCGTCCTCGCAGATGTGCGCGGTGACCACCGCCTCCACCGCGGGGTGCGAGTCCAAGAACCCGCCCATCTCCGCCAGATCAAGCACCTCCAAGCAGAGCGCGATGGGCAGCTTGCAGAGCTCGTCGTTGTAGGCGTCCTGGGTGTGTGCAGCGTAGTAGGTGTGGCACCCGCCGCCCGAGCGGAACAAGTGGAACGGGTGCGATTTGTGGAGAATGGCCGCCTTGGCCACCAGCTCGATGATGGTGTTGGCCAGCGCAGGCCGCTTTCCGCCGCCCAGCGGCAACACCTGGTAGGTGAGCGCGAACACCGGGTCGCCGAGCGTCGAGAAACCCGCGGGACTGGTGCTCAAGAAGCGGATGTAGTCGCCCAGGGCTCCGGAAAGCGCCGTGTGCGGCTCCAAGCCCCGCTCGCCCGCCTTTCCCACGCTGAACGCCAGCGCCACCACCTCGGTGGTGCGGCACCAGCACCGCACCGCCATCGGAGGCAACCCCTCCTCCGGGAGCGGCTTTTCGTTCACCAACGAGTGCATCAAGATGTCTGAAACGCACACCTTGGCCTTGCCCAGCGCGGCAGCGTCGCCGTAGTGCGGCAGGTCCACCGCCAAGAAGAGCAAGTGGTCGGAAAACACCACCAACACGTCGGTCTGTGCGCCCACCAGCCGCATCTCGAAGATCCCCACCACCTTGCGGGTGAGCCACCCGTACTGGAGCTCGGCCGGCCAGTCGGACGCGAGCTCGGTGAGGAGCTTGCCCGTAGGCGTGAAAATGCGCCGGGCCACCGGCTCGGGCGCGGGCTCGGCGCCAAACGCCGCCACCACCGCGATCGCCGAGTCCGCGTACGCGGCGATGCGGGCCTGCGCGTCGTCGTCGTCGTCGTACTCGGCCACCGCGAGGTCGCGGAGCCGCGTGAGGAGCACCTGGAGCTTCGGGAGCTCGCCCAACGCCCCCGAGATCACCAGGTCGATTTCCTGCATAGAGTAGTTTCCCTGGTTGACGTCGCCATCGAGCACGGTGGCCTCGTGGCGGGCAAAGAACCGGTGGAGCCGCAGGTGGAACAGCCGCATGTTGGCCTCGTGGCGCGTGAACGGCTTGTAGAAGTACGGGAGCACCACCAGCACCGCGCGCAACACCTCCACCACCCCGTGGGGCTCGGCCCGCGCCAACAGGTCGTGCAAAATGCAGTTGACGCGGGTGATCTCGTCGAGCGTCGGGGCAAAGATCTTGTTGAGCTTGGCGATGCCCGCGTGGCCCCGGTGCTCGAGCACGTGGATGCGCAACGGCACCACGAAGCTCTGGAGGAGGTTGACGAGGCCCATGGTGTAGTTGGTCTGGACCTGGAGGAGCTCGGCCACCACCGCCGCGAGCTCGCGCGGCACGGCCGCGGTGACGTTGGTGGCGGGCGGCGTGTACGCCACCGCGATCGCCTGGGGCAGGTACTCGAGGAGCGGGTCGAACAACTGGTCGACGTGGGCTCCTAACCCGGTGAGGAGCAGGTCGTTGCCGGCAGCGTACACGGTGTCGACGACCACCGCGGGCACCCGGTGCGGCTGGACGATCCCGAGCGGCAAGAAGAGCAGCGCCAAGTCGGGCTCCGGGCGCACCTTCTCCATCTGCAGCGCCAACAGGCCCGCGTGGGTCTCGTCGAAGTTGAGGGGGATGTCGAGCGGGCCGCGGAAGTTGACCAACCGCGAGTAGTTCTTGAGAATGGTGATGGCGAGGGCTTTTCTCATCTTCAGATGGCGGTACTCGTCAAGCAAGTTGTCGCAGGCCACGTGGAACCGCAGCCGCAGGTCCACCGCGAGGTCGTTCCACGTGGTGACCCCGTAGCGCGTCACCAGGCGGGTGCAGAGCTGGCCCAGGCTCACGTTCTTGAACACCAAGATCGTCATGTAGCCAAACACCAAGGGATCATAACCAATGAACCAGTGGGCGTGGGCACAGATGTCGTCCCACGCGCTGGGGTCGAGCGGGGGGCACTGCGGGTCGAAGCCTCCGCGGAGCGGGAGCATCCACTCGCCGTGGGGCCGGCCCAGGCCCTGGGTGGACGCGGTGGTTGCGGTGGCGGTGGTCTTTTGTGATACGATCGTCAGGGTGCGGGCTAGCGGCGGGGCCGACGCGGCCCAGTAGTCCTTGTCGTGCTCCCCGCTGGCGTAGCGGTGGTAGATGCTCATGGAGAGGGCGGGGAACTACCGTGTGTGTGGAGCGACGGGTATCAGTGGCTATTTTAAGGGAAAAAGTGCGTATTTACCCTGGGCCCGGTGGGTGGATGCTCGATGCAGATTGTTTATGTTTTGGCCGGATGGGGACGACAACACGGAATGCAGGAAGGAGGGAAGGGAAGGAAGGGAAGGGAAGGGATGGAGAAAGGGATGAGAGAAAAAGATTAGGTGTGTGGGGGGAGGGTGTGGTGCGGTGTGGTGAGTGGTGAGTGGTGTGTGTGGGTGGTGTGTGTAGTTTGTGTGTGTAGTTTGTGTACGCTGGGTTGATCGTTTTACCTGGATATGCATAATTTTACGTCGCGTCATCACGGTTGAGAAGGTAACCAAACGACCTGGTTACGGGTCAGGTGATGTGGGGATGAGGCTAGGGTGGAGAGAGAAGGAGAAGGAAGGTGAGTGTAGGAGAGGGAAGGAGAGGGAAGGGAGGGAAGGGGACGGTGAGCGGGCAGTAGTGTGTGTAAAGGTGGAGGAATGAGTGCCATGGAGTCGCGTGACCGCGTCAGGGCAACCCAAAACGGACTAAATGGTGGCCGTGGTGGCCATGTGTGTCCCAATCGGGTTGGCAAAGGGCACGCCTGACGATGGCGGACGAACCTAATGTGTGACCAATACGGACAGCAACCGGTAAACAATAGAATGTGGAACAGAGGTAAACATGGGGAGGGGGGGTGGAGGGAGAGGGTGAGGATGGAATAGACGGTAATTAGGTTGGGTGTAGCAGTGGGGAATTAGACGGGGGGGAGAGGAGGGTGGAGACAAGGGTTTAGACGACAGTAGTGGATTACTTGGCAGGGGCCATAGAGTCGAGCCCGATCCACAATGGACCCTGTCTGATTCACGCTGCGAACAGACATAATGCAAGGAGGCACGACATTGGAAGCTGGGGAGGAGTAGATGAAAACATTGCTGGTTTCAATGGCAATCTGGGAGGGAAGTAGGGATAAGGCAATTGTGAAAGAGGGTTATGGAGGTAGAGTTGTGGTAGAAGCGGTATGTATGAAGACTTTACTTGTAGTATCGTATTCAGTGCAATGGAATTACAGAAACATTCCCATGGTAAACCTATAAATGTCTGAAATTGATGAGGCAGCCCCATAGTCAACCTATTTATACCTGGAATTATTGAAGCATCCCATGGTCAACCTATTAATGTCTGGATTAATGAAGCATCCCATGGTCAACCTATTTATATCTGAAATTACTGAAGCATCCCCATGGTCTATTTATGTCTGAAATTATGAACCAGGTATTGGTGTATAAAGTTAACCTTACGCACAAGCAGATGAAGAACCACCAGGTTATCATGGGTTCCTAGACGACGAGATAATGAACTTGATTGGGCTGGTTTAAAGAACAGATATTGCGCGTAGTGAAGGATTTAGGTCTATCTTGGCCATTGGGTTGGAAGCCTCGCCATTTCCTCGAGACTTGCTGCCACCATTGTTCTCCACACTAGCCGTGTCATTGTTTATCCTCACTGTTGAAGTGATTTCCAGGTCAGTGGCTACCAGGTTATTAGTTGCTAGAGAAGGCTCTCCAGGTATTGGGGTGCCAGCCATGGCTGAGAGTGCTAACTGTTTGCCACATAACCACTCATAGTCCAAATGTAGCTCGTTGGCTCGCCTAACTCACGGTTCTGTAATATGTGTGTTGTAACTTTATAAACCAGTATGATCAATGTGTAGTAAGGTAGATAACAAGGCGTGTTTAGAAAGCAGGTACATGGTTAAATAGAGAGCTTTGCCCCTTAACCGCTGCCTGCGTACCAATTGATAGACACCAAGTGATAACAAACACGGCTAGTCACCTACAGGAAACGAGACACGGGAGTCTATGCCACTCCATCACCTCCATCACCCCATCTATTGTCTATAAGTCTATGCTAGTATCCCCACTCGCGCGGTCTCCCCGTCTGTTCCTCTCCGTGTCCGTAGCCGTGCCCGCCGTGGTCGTACCCGTGGTCGTACCCGCGCTCGTAGCCGGGCCCGCCGTGCTCGTAGCCGCGTCCGTACGCCTGGTCTTGGTAGTACTCGCGTCCGCCCTGGTCGGGGCCCTGGCCAAAGCCCCGGTACCCTCCGTTGTAGTCCGGAGGACCCTGGGGACCCTGCCCGTAGCCCTGGTAGCCTCCGTGAAACTCCTGGTAGCCACCGGGGCCGTCACGGCCATAGCCCGAGGGCGCACCGTAGCTCATGTCGCCACGGCCTTCGCCACGGCCGTCGGGACCGCCGTACCCGTGGTGCTCCCACTGCGGGGGCGCGTCGTGGTCGTGCTTGAAGTGGTGCTCGATCTTGTTGGCGGCAATCGCCCCCAAGAGAGCGCCTCCGATCTTGCCCAACGTGCCCCCGTTGCTCATCTTGTTGCCTGCGTAGCCTCCGACAGCGGCGCCGCTGATGGTGGACAAGAGACCCCGCTCCTGCGGCGGGTGGTCGTCGTTAGCGTAGGGGTTGTGGTGGGGGTCCATTGGTGGTGTTGCCGCGGTTGCTGGGCGTTTTATACCCGGTGGAGGTGGCTGAGTGGGTGGCAGCTGGACCCGGTGGTGTCACGGCTTAGCAACAAGCCCTGGTAAGCCCCAAAGGCTGTGCCGCGGGGCGTAGAACACAGCCTGGAGGAGAGATATGGCTGTGCTATGGTGTTTAACTGGTCGTTGGTAACAGTCAGTGAAGTTTACATTAAACCGTGATTCAGCCACATGATGTTGTATGTCTGAACACTGTTGAACTACCACTTAGCCATACCGTTGAACTGCCACTTAGCCACCCGTGAATCGCCCCTTAGCCACCTGTGAACGCCACAGCCCCGTGAATTGCCACAGCCACCCGTAAATCACCCGTTGAGCCAGTCAACGGGCTCTACAACGCCTACGACGTGATCCAACCTTATGGACCGAGGTTGGACCACCTACGGATCGTTAACCAGGACTCCAACCAGGAATGTGTACAATGGACCGGCCATCAACACCGCTGAGCTGCCCGTTCAGCCCCCGAGTGGTCTACCTGCTGTCATGCTATGCTCCGCTACTGTCCACCAGCTTCTCAGCACCTACCCGCCACCACCAAAAGCTTGCAATTTATCCAGCTTCGTAGCCTCGTTCTATCAACATTTTATGCTCATGCCAAGCTTCTTTCACTCTAGCTTCTTCCTTTTAGCTTCTTCATTCTACCAACAGCTTCCTTTCGTCCTATCAACAGCCTAAGCCTCGTTCTCTATCAGCAGTTTATGCTAAGGTCAGCCTATGCTCAAGGTCAGCCTATGCTCGTGCTCAGCTATGCTCATGCCCAGCTTATGCTCATGCTCAGCTATGCTCATGGTCAGCTTATTCTCATTTCCAGCGTATGCTCATACTTAGCTTCTTTCAATCTACCAACAGCTTCTCAACAGCGTCCTATCGCTATACCAACAGTTTTCTAACAGCTCTACCAACAGCGTCCTATGGTTCTACCAACAGCTCCGAGCCTCGGTCTCTGCATCAACAGCTTCTGCTCATGCTTAGCTTCTGTCATTCTCAGCTTCTTTCCTATTCTGCTTGTCATTCTACCAACAGCGTCCTATCGTCCTATCAGCACTATCAACTGCTTTCTCTACCAACAGCTTATGCTCATGCTTGGTGTCTGTCAATCTCAGCTTCTTTCATTTCAGCATCTTCATTCTACCAATAGCGTCTTACAGCCCTACGAAAAGCTTCCTAGCTTCGCTCCCATCACCAACAGCTTTAGTCAATGCTCAGCTCATGCTCATGCTTAGCTTCTTTCACTCTTAGCTTCTTTCATTTTCAGCTTCTCACTCTACCAACAGCTTCTTAACAGCGTTTTCAGCTCTACAAAAAGCTTCTCAGCCTCGCTCTCCATCAACACCGTATGCCCATGCTTAACTCTTTCAGCTTCTTTCATTCAGCTTTCATTCTACCAACAGCTTATGCTCATACTCAGCTTCTTTCACTTAGCTTCTTTCATTCAGCTTTCATTCTACCAACAGCTCCTATCGCTTTTTCAATCTATCATCAGCACTACCAACAGCTTCTACCAACAGCTCAGCTTCTACCAGCTTCTCAGCACTACCAACAGCCTCGTAACAGCTCTACCATCGTCTCAGCACTACCATCGTCTCAGCGTCCATCACCCGTGGCGTCATCAACACAGCTCTTATTCGTCTATGTGTCTATTTCACAGCGTCTCCGGCTCCACCGCGCCCGCCTCCGCCGCAGGCGTCTCCTCCATCTTATCCTCGGCTGGCGTCTCCATGGGCGTCTCCATCTTGTCCTCGGCTGGCGTCTCCATCGGCGTCTCCATAGGCGTCTCCTCCATCTCCCCCATCTCCGCCACAGGCGTCCCGGCCACGGGCGTGCCCCGCATCAGCGCGTCCACGTCGCCGCGGCTGGCGTACAGAATCAGCAACTGGCGCCCGCCGTAGTTGTACCCGTCCAAGTTCGCAATGGCCGTGGCCGCAAACTCCCCCACCTCAAACTGCACCACCGCACACCCCAGCGGCCGCCCGTCGCCCAGGTACTGGAGCTCGGCCCGCGTCACCCGCCCCACGGTCTCAAACAAGTCAAACAAGTCCTCCTGCGACGTGACAAACGGCATGTTGGCCACGTACACGGTGTCGGACGCAGCCCCGCCACCCACCACCCCGGCCGTGAACTCGGAGTTGGCCACGGGCGCAGGCCGCTCGCGCTGCCGCTCCCCGCGCTCCTGCCGCTCGGGCCGCTCGCGCTCGCTCCGGTCACCGCGCCCGGGCCGGAGATCCAACCGCCGGCCCGCAATCTCGTACCCCTGAAACATGTCAAGAGCCCGGGCCGCGTCGTCGGTCAGCTGGTAGATCACGGTGCCAAACCCGCGCGACTTGCCGTTGGCGTCGGTGCGGATCTCGGCGCGCACCACCTCGCCGGCCCCCGCAAACAACTCGCGGATCTCCTGCCACAGCACCACGTAGGGGATGTTCCCGATGAAAACCTCGGTGGTGAGCGGCCCAAACGTCTCGGGGTTGGGCGGCTGGCGCTCGCGCTGGCGGTCCCGCGGCACCCGCTCGCGCCGCTCGTCGCGCCGCCGGGGCTCCGCCGGAGGCTGGTCCTGCCGCACAAAAATCTCGCGGCCCCGCATCTGCTGGTGGTTGAACATGTCGATGGCGCGTTCGACGTCATCGCGCAGGCGGAACTCGACGGTGGCCATCCCGCGCGACCGCCCGCGGTTGGTGACGATGTCGGCCCGCACCACCTCGAAGCCCGCGCCGGCGTCGTCGAACATCCGCTGCACGTCGAACGCCAGCAGGTCGTACGGCAAGTTGCCGATGAAGATCAGGTTGTCGAAGTTGCGCTCCAGCTTGTTGCGGGTGTCGTCGTCGTCCATGGTGGAGAACGCGGGCGGCGGCGGCCCCTGGCGGCTGCGCAGGTTGAAGTCGCGCCCGCGGAAGGTGCGTTCTTGGCGGTCGTAGCCCAGCCCGCGGTCGCGGTCGTAGCCCAGACGGTGGTCCAGACGGTGGTCCAGACGGTGGTCCAGACGGTGGTCCAGACGGTCGCGGTCGTAACGGTCCAGGCCACGGTCCAGGCCGTAACGGTCCTGGCGGTCGTTCCCGCGGCGGGCGCGGCCGTCGTAGCGGTCGCGGTCCTGGCGGTCGCGGGGGTCGGCGCGGGGGTCGCGGCGGGGCAGCCGGTCGCGCTGGGGCGATCTCAGGCGGTCCTGGCGGTTAGTACGGGCGCGTGGGGGCTCCGGCAGCGGGCGGGTGGCGCTACTTACTCTCGAGTAGTCGTCTAGGTCCATGTCCATGGTTGTCGACGTTGATGGGTTGCGCGCGCGGTGAAAAATGAAGTAGCGTAGGGGAAGCGAGGGGAAGCGAGGGGAAGGCATGGAAGGCATAGAGAAGGCATAGAGAAGGTATAGAGAAGACATAGAGGATGGGTGGGGAGGGGACGAGTGGTGGGTGTAGTGGGTGTGGTATTGTGGTGACTTGGGGGTGGTTGAGTGGTTGGACTGGTTTATATGGTTTGGGCCTTTTCAGTAGTGTTTTTTGGTAGGTTAGGGACAATAGGGTTAGGAGCAAGACAGTTGGGAGCAATGGTGGTAGAGAGAAGGAGAGAGCAGTGGGAGCAACGGTGGGAGAGCGAAGGTGATGGAAGTGGGAGACACAGGGGAAAGAGAAGGAGATAGCAGTGGGGAAACAGGGAGAATGACGGTGGCGAGGCGAACTGGAAAGTTGGGTGGTGTAGATGAGTAGAACCAGCGAGATACCGGGTGAGAGTAGGCATCACGAGAGACAGCATTGAGACGCTATGTTTACCGGCGGGACTGGTGGGACAGACTGAGTAGACCGGCGAGAAACCTAGATACGAGGGTGAATCAATTAACAACGGTAAACGGTTGACGTGAATGTTTGACGTGAATGTCTGACAACGAATTAGATAAGAATGTGGTGAATATCCTGTAAACCTCGCAAGGGAGGCAGCATTGACATGTACTTGCAAGGGAGGCAACATTGACATGTACTTTAGGATCAGACGTTGAATTAGACAGAGGCGATGTTTGCGAGATATTGCCCAACTGTGATCCACCACTAGACACCCAGTGAGCGTAATGGTGTACCCAGGCTCGACGTGACGTGTTAGTTCACGTACCTGTCTCAGCTGGGGGGCCGCAAGCGGCGCCCCCCAGACCCCCCAACGCTTATTTGAGTCAATTGGCTGCTACTATTCTATTCCGCGGAGGTTGCAAACGTCGCTAGTAAACTGATAGCATCCGGTAAGAATTGTTCAAATTTGTGTAGTGCCCAATGTGAAGACTAGAGACGAAGGCAATAACCACTTTCGAGTCACTAAAAAGATAAAGAGCTTTGGCTCCTTTATACCCATTTACGCATCTAATCAATACGGTAGCCATCTTACTGTGAGGCAGTTACAGGAATTTAAACCTTGATAGGTTACACAACCTATTCCTGGATATTATTACACTTTATAGAGTAGAGTATCCCGACTATTGAATTCCCTTCTAATTCATAACCGTATTTAGTACCCTTCGATCTGAGTAAGAAATACACCATGGCGAAGAACGACGAAAAATCACCAACGGAACCTTTGGCCCCTTCTGACCCCGAAACCGGGTCGCAACGAAGAGGTATACTAGAGACGTAGGGGTTTTGTAGGTTGGAACCTGGCAAGTTGAAATCTGGCAAGCTGGAACGGGGTAGTCTAGACTCTGGTATAGTTGTGACCTAAAAACCCGGTTTTGACGAAACCTGTTAGCTAAACCTGTAAACCGATAGATCGCGTGGTTCACTGGTGAATTAATCACTTGGCAATCTGGTAACCTGATAATCTGGTAATTTGGTAATTTGGTAATTTGGTAATCTAGTAATCTGGTAATCTAGACTGGCAGTTTGGCAGTTTGGCAGTTTGGCAGTCTGGTAATCTGGTAATCTGGTGATCTTATATACTGGCAGTCTGGTAATCTGGTAATCTTTTAATCTTGTATACTGGCGGTCTGGTAGTCTGGAAGTCTGGTAGTCTGGTAGTCTGGTAGTCTGGTAGTCTGGTAGTCTGGTAGTCTAGCAGTCTGGTAGTCTGTTAACCTTGTATACTGCCAGCCTCCTAGTCTGGTAGCCTCCTAACGCACCCACCCCCAGCCCTACGTCTACCTCATAAATCATTCTATTGCTAGTTCTATCACTTCTCGGGCATCGGCAACACATGCCGCCGGTCCACCTCCGTCTCCTTGTTCACCTCCTCCTCGCCGTCAAACTTGAGCCGCACCTGGTCCTTGCGGTGCCCCACCACCGTCAGCGTGTAGAACGTGGTGGTTTCCGGGTACCGGGCCAACACCCTCGTCCCGTAGGGATACGGCTGCAACAGCTTGGCCTCGCTGGGCACCGGAATGAGCAAGATCTCCTTGTAGCTCGCCTTGAACGTCTGCCCCGGGTTGTTGTTCTCGTCGGGCTCGGGGTCCCGGATCTCAAACTTCGTCCCGTCCGCCGTCACCTTCATCACCTCGCACTGGATCCACTCCTCCATGTGGCGGTTGCGCAACCGGAACGCCACCTCCAGCCCCACCACGATGGGCTCCAGGGGGTTCCACTTGGACGTGTAGAACAGTCTCCCGCCCTTGCGCTTGGGCTTGGCCGCCTTCCCCGCGTTCTTCAGCGCCCGCGCCCGGGGGGTCCCCTCGTCTTCCTCCTCCGACCCCTCCGGGGCGTGGGGGGAGCCTGGCTCCAGTTTGACCCGTTCCAGGGCCTGGAGGTGGCTGATGATCGTCTGGAGGTTCTCCTGCGACGTCTGGATCAACCGCTTGGCACTGGCCAAGTTGCTGCGGTGGTCCCCGATCTCCTCCACCGCACTGGCCTTGGCTCCGTCGTCCATCGCGCCAATCTTGTCGTCGGTCATGTCGTCAAACACGTTCCCAAACAGGAGCAGCAGGTTGGCGTTGCATATGTCCTGCAACAGCGTGATGACGATGTCCCAGTGGCCCTCTGTTTCCAGCGACACGGCCATGGCTGTTGTTTTTCGGGCGCGCTACCATTAAGTGGTGGAGACGGTGGTGTGGGGGGGAGAGTGGGAGGAAAGGTGGGGAATGGAAGAAGGTGAAGGGGTTGGGAGTGGGGTGTGGTAAGGGAGGGGTGAGTGGGTGTGAAGTGGGTGAGGGTGGTGGGTGTGGTGCCGAGGCGGTGGTAGTGAGGTGATGGTAGTGCGACTATGGTAGTGCGACTATGGAGGCGATAGGCCTTGGTAGTGAGGATTGGGTAGTGAGGCTGTGGTAGTGAGGCTGGGGAGTGAGGCTGTGGGAGTGAGACTGTGGGAGTGAGAGCAGGTACTAGTGTCGTGTGTTGAGAGGTAGCAGTTTATCGATTGGCTAGAAACTTGGTTTGGTGGTGGAAAACCTGGAGTATTCCCTTAAGACGATTGTGGGGTCAAGTACACCAGTTGGGATAATAAAATGGGTCTATACGTTAGTTGAATGACAGGGAATACAAGCTACTGTGAGGTGAAGTCATGTCTCCTCCACTCTGTGCCCATTGCGACCGATTCTTCCTAGATCGGGTACTCGGATTTCTCCTGTACCTAATCCCACAGTACGAATGGCTGCAAAATGTATGAGAAGAGACACAACAAAACTCCCATCAACCACTAGTTAAAATGCTAGAATCATGTGGGGTAACCGCATTTGCAAGTGTTTAAATTAGTACAACCTCCAACAGAGTTGCATCTGTTTGTGTTTTTTACAACTGCTTCCACTTGCTTCCACCTGCAGCCCTGTCAGTCACCAACTGCTCAACTTTCCTATTCCATTTGTGTTTCTCTGCTACATCACCAACTCTTACCGTTTCTTCCACAGAGACCTTATAATTCCCTCGGGTTGCAAGGCGGCTGGACCAGCCTTTGTGGTTAATTCTATCTACAAATAGCCCTGGGTTCCACCAATTCATCAACCATGATCCCTCCTACTTCGACTACCCTCCGCCGTGCTACCCCGAGCCCTGACTCCGATGACTCTCCTCCCGTGAGCAACAACGTGCCTGGGTCTCTGTTTGCAGTCTCCCGCATTCGTCCGCAAGGGGCGCATGCGTTTGACGTAATTCCAAAGGGGCCCATGTCCCACGTCGCGATCCCTAACCCCGAAGCTTTCTGTGCTCGTGGCGATTTGACGATCGAAAACGAAGAGTATTTGGTCCGGGTTCTCGCTGACCCTCGCTTCCTTAACGAAAATACCCGAGACTTGTTCTTCAGAGAGACCGACTGGATTGCTCAGTCTTGCAGTTTGGATATGAGATATTTCTACGAGGATCAGCCATATGCATTTGGCGTGAATGACGATAACACTTGGATGTTGGTGAAGACCATTAACGAAACTGTTTTGGTATCCATGACCACGAAAATGGTGGCCGCATTCATTGGACCTGGAGTGCTGTGCGCATTCGACGTTGAGACTGAGCAATACGTCTCAGCGAAGTCGCTGAAAGTAGTCTCGCTCATTCTGCTTCTCTGTACCGAGTCTAGTGACCTCCACCAGTGATGTGGAGTGCCTTGTTTCACCGATTTCTGCCTAATCATACAGAGCAACCCTTAAATAGAAGTGTGTACCGAAGTATTTATCAATGAGCTGTATTGGCAAGTTAACCCCATGCTTTGACGTGATTCCCGACCGCCCAGGACACCTCAACGACCCCGAAAAGCTCAAGGCATCTTGGAGGTATGTGTTGGCCCAGAACTTTGCCGCTCCCAAGGAAGTCTCGAATTTATGGGGGGTCAAAAGGAAGCAAGGACTTGACCGGTACCCGCCACGGAAGCGTCTTGCTAAGGAAAACGGAATGTCGGACAAACTCAGCACCATCCCGAGCCATCTCAAACGTAAGGTGGCCACTCGAGCTCGCCGCGGGTTTGGACCAGACAACCGCATGGAATATGACATGGCTAAAGTGTGTGCCTATCTTGTGAGGGCAAAAGCGTTCTACCGCCTCTTGCTTCCCATGGCACTTGGCGAGGGTCTCCCGCGGCCATTGACCCAGTTTGATCATCACGAAATGATTTATTTACAGTGGCTTCTCCTCAGGGCCCGAAACGACTTTTTATCCGAATACTGCCATCAAGTGATCGACGCGGACATCATCCCGGTGAGAAAGGATGAAATCGCTGAGTGGCACGAAATATACACTAACAGTTGCTCTTACAACCATTTCCTTCTCCTCGCAAGCCCGATGAAGACCTTTGAACAACGCCGCCAGCAAAAATTTCGGTTAGCTAGATGGTGCCACGGCATCCCCAATGCTCCCGACAAATATGAAGCCTTCCGCATGTTGGCAGCCTTTGTGGGGGGAAGACAACTCGTGGAAACCTGTTGGTGCCCGGTGTGTGAAATCTGGGAACCCAAAACAGAGGAAACGCTGAAACTCACCGGGCACCAGTTACCCGTGCACCACTGTAAAATGGGGAGGAATGAAACGTATCGTCGGGTGGGGACGCTAAGTCTTGTTGCGAAGTTTTGCGAGCGTCAGGCCGAGGATCGGTACGTATGGCCCAAACTATGAGACCCGGGCAGCCGCTGAAGAAATACAAGTGATCAATTGATGAAACAAAGTAGTAGTAGAAAATACCCGTAAGCCCACGTGAGGGCCCACATGAAGGAGTTGGGAGGGACCGCCTGCGGTTCCCCGGCTTCCACCGCCTTCTCTATGCCCTCTTCATCTGCTCCCGTTTTTCCGCTTTCCTCCGGTGTGGTGCATTGACTGCAAAGTGGCTGCAAATAAAAGCTGCAAATAAAGCTGCAAATAAAAGTGGCTGCAAATAAAAGTGGCTGCAAATAGAAGTGGCTGCAAATAAAAGTGGCTGCAAATAAAAGTGGCTGCAAATAAAAGTGCGCAAATTCCAAAGTGGCTGCAAATCTCAGTGTCTGCAAATTTCAGTGTCTGCAAATTTCAATGGCTGCAAATTTCAATGGCTGCAAATTTGCAGATTTCAAAATGGTTGCAAATGTCAAGTTACTCTTACACATTGCAACGGTTCTATCTCACCAGCTACAATCCTCCTGCTCTAGCTCTATCTGTTTGTTCATTAGTCATCAATGCGTGCTATTTTCGCCCGTTGAGCTTTGCGTTCGGTGGTTTGGGCGACTTCAAGAGATTAGTGACGATTTTCTTGGTCTTGGACGGCGGATGGCGGCCGGGAGCGGGTGTGGGTGCCTGGACCGGCGGCGGGAGCTCCCCGTCGTACCCGGGTGCGGGCTCCGACACCTCCTCGGCCTCGGAGATCGCCTCGTGGTATGTGGGCACCTCCAGCGGCGTCCGCACCTTTTCCCCCGACACAGGGATGTCAAAGTACCCCAGCGGCTCGTTCTGCGAGTCGAGCGACACGTCCTCGGTGTGGCGGTTGTACACCGGCGGCGGCAGCAAGTTGCGGTCCGCCGCCAGCGTCACCTCGGCCCCGGGACTCAACTTGCGGAAAAGCGGCTCCTCGCGCCCCGTTCGAAACACCCGGAACTTGCGGTCCTCGTCCACGGTGTAGATGGGCCCCATCGCTGGCGAGTGCGGGCTGATGTACACCCAAATAGGCAAGTTTGCGCGGACCTCCGAGAGATGGCCCTCGTCGTTGTTCTTGAGGATCAACTGGAGCACGAGCCGGTGGCGCACCTTGACGAGGCCCTTGGCCACGTCGCACAGCGGGTTGATCTCGCTCAAGTCCAGCGGCACCCGGTACACCGTCAGAATGGTGAACGGCTCGCCGTGGCCGTCGGGATCGCGGTCCACGGGCACCTCCGGCAGCTCCACCCGGTGGAAGTCGAGCTTCTGGCGGCCGACGATCCGCTCCTCCGTCAGCGCGAGCCACGGGTGGCTCTTGACCTGGATCTGCAGCTGCTGCACAATGTGCGCCTTGAGCAAGTGCACCTCGATGTGCTTGGAAAGCGGGATCACGAGCATGTTGATGGGCACCCGCCCGCCCACGGGGACGCCGCGCGAGTGGAGCCGCACCTGGTAGCTGATCTTGCCCGGCCAGTTGTTGTCGACGTCGATGGCGTCCACCAAGTGGAACAGGTGCGGGTGGAGGGTGCGGCAGATGCGGAAGAACCGGCACAGCCACGCATCGCGGTCAAACACCCCGGGCCGCTCGATACAGCACACGAGCTTGTAGTGGATGGCGCCGTGGGGGATGCCCTCGACCAGCTCGGCGACGTTGGCGGGCAAGGTGACCCGGAACGGGATCAAGTAGTTGCCTTTTTTGAGCTGGAACTGCGGTGCCTTGGAGTTTGGGAACGGTGTGCCGTCGCACCCCGAGCACAGCACCGTGCCGTTGGGGCCCTTGATGGGCACTTTGGGCGCGAGCATGGGGCGATTGGGCTCCAGCGGGGTGTTGTGCTGCTGCTGCTTGACCATCTGCGGCACCCGGTTGTAGCGGACGTACGCCTCCAGCCCGTAGTTGCCAAAGGAAATCTTGCCGTCGGCGTCGACGAGGAGGTTGCCCCACTCGACCAGGAGGGTGGCAAACCGCTCAAACACGTCGTCCAGCACCACCTCCAGCACCGGGCGGCGGTAATTGACGTCGAGCTCGCCCGTGAGCCACAACCTCATCCGCCGGACCATCAACAGCTCCCCCGTGACCGCGAGCTTGACATGGCCCCGCACCGCCACGGCGTCGCACTCGTGCTCGTTGCCGGTGACAACGACGATGTCGCGGTGGGCCAGCTCCACCGCCACCTCGAACAACAGGAACAGCGGCTTGGTGAGCATCGACGGCTGGGAGACGGGGGGAACCTGGGCAATCGCTGCTTTTGTACATCGGGCTGTCTGCAGGACGCTGCGGGTAGCTCCACCGAGGCGTGTCAGCGGGGCTTATCAGGTGAGATCGGGTGCGTGGGGTCAGCTGGGCAGCGGAGCTGGGAATTGGGCTACCGCGAAGTGGGCCTAGCCGGTTTTTTCTTGGGACTTTGGCCGGGGGCGTTGCTGTTTGGGGTTTCTTTTGCTTCAGCCGCATGCACCGTTCGGTTGCGGATCGGGCCCGGGGCCGGTGACGGGTAACGTTCGGTGCCGCCAGCGAACCCGCGAACAAACCGGGGTGCAACCGAACCGTGAGTTTCCGGCGTAGACGACCCGTTGGCCCTCAGGGCGTGTTCTGCCTGCATCTGTGCCATGCACATGTGGTCCCAGATACGGAACGCGACAACCGTTGGTGCGAGTGATAAGCGGGGTAGGCGGTGGTGGCGGGATGGCGGAGCGATTGGGGGTAGCCAGGTGGGTTGGTGGGTAGTGGGGGTGGCGGTGGAGGTGTTCTACGGGGCTGGTGGGCGTTTAATGGGCGGGAGCTCGCTGGGTGGGGGTCCGAAGCCTGTGCGTGTTTCACCTGAATATTTTTTAAACGTGGTCGGAAGCGGCAAATTGGAGGCGATGGGAAGGTTGGGCGAAGAGGGTAGGGCGAAGAGAGTAGGGAGTAGAGGCGGTTGGGGGGTATTTTTTGTGGTAAGAGAAGGTGTTCTGATTTTTTGTTTCTTTTTGGCATCTTTCTATTTGGTGGTGAGTCGGTGTTCATTGCAAATAGCCGGTTTTGTGGCCTTCTGCCCGGATTCGTGTCGCTCTTGGCGATCTCGTCTGTGGAAATGTCACGTCGCATTGGGTTGGGTCAATTGGGGGGTAATTTGCCGAGTGCTGTGGGTGTGTTGGGTGGTTGGGAAGTCTATATCGGCCTTGGCCTAGAAGAGGTTGGGTATTTATTCTGATTACAACTGGTGACTGATAAAAAGGGCTGTGATTTACCAGTAGTCCCGGTTGCAATAGGGCCAAAGAACGTCACCGCAAGCAGCTCATAATATTGCTCAACTTGCACGTCCAACGTCATACAGCTTTATTCCCAAAGTGCGATGGATATTACCCCTTTTGATCGTCGCCAGAAACACCACCCAGAACCCCGGAAATAGACAACAGCCACCCTACATACACCCCAGCACACCGCTCTACATTACCGCCTTCTCTCCCACCCCTTATCGCACCCTTATCGCACCCCTTTGTCTCTTCTCCCCTTTCCTTCCCTCGTGCTCACCCACCCATCTCTTTTCGCTCATCGCAGGCATCGCGACTCATCACCACACCATGAGACAGAAGCGAGCCAAGAGCTACCGCAAGCACATGGCGGTGTACGTGCACACCTTCAAGTTCCGCGAGCCCTACCAGACGATTGTCGACCTGGGCCTCGTCGAGCTCTGCCACAAGAACCGCTACGACCTCGCCAAGGGCCTCGAGCGCACCGTCCAGGCCCCGATCAAGGTGATGATCACCCAGTGCCTGATGGAGGAGCTCTACAAGACCAAGAACCAGGAGGCGATTGACATTGCCAAGCGGTTTGAGCGCAGACGGTGCAACCACAAGCCCGCGGTGGGCGGCGACGAGTGTATCGAGCTGATCACCGCAGTCAACGGGGCCAACAAGTTCCGGTACGTCATCGCGGCCCAGCTGGAGGAGTTGCGTCGGTCGTTGCGCCAGGTGCCCGGGGTGCCGTTGATCTTTATGAAACAGCTGGTGATGGTGATGGAGCACATGCTGGACGCCACCAAGAGACAGAACGAGGCCACCGAGGCCGCCAAGTTGACGCTGGGGCTCAATGCCGTGGACACCGGGGACGACGGTCCTGCGCACAAGAAGCGCAAGGCCAAGGGCCCCAACCCGTTGAGTGTGAAGAAGGCCAAGACCAGTGAGACGAGCGAGGAGCCGTCGCAGAAGAAGACCCGCCGGAAACGGGGAAAGAAGAAAGAGGGCGAGGATGGCGAGGATGGGGATGAGGGTGACAACGAGAACGGTGAGAATGAGAAGGGTGAGAATGAGAATGGTGGTAACGAAAAAGGTGACGACAATGGTGACAACGAAAATGGTCAGGACCACGAGCAGGACCACGAGACAAACACCGACGCTCCGGCTGTGCCTGAGCCTGAGGCTGACTCTGAATAATTTGCATAGGTAATACACTGGGATTGAACGGTAGACACTATAGAGCACCGTGTAGAGCACCGTGTGGAACACCGTGTAGAACACCCAGATCCGTGTAGCCCACGAAACGTTCGCTTAGACTACAGACCACTTCGCTTTGTGCCACGCTTTGTGCCACATTGCGCCACGCGGTACGCGTCGGTGGCGTGTTTGATGTTTCAGATCTTGTTTCACCTATCACTTCTCACTCACCGATGATCTGCGGTTACTCACGACTAGCAGACTAGCCATGCACACCAACGCACCACCCCCACGCCACCTCCACGCCAATTATCACCTGTCACCGCGACGCGTCCTCGCTTAGCCCTATTGTGTCAGCTCGTGGTTGCTCTGTTGGTAACACAGTGGCACCCGGAAACCACGCAGTAACCACACCTCGAGAAAAACGTACGAAACCGCGACCGAGCCATGTGTGAAAACCAGCAAAACTACCGCTACAAACCCGCTACTACCTCAGCCCGACCCCCCTCATCACCTACCCCCGCGCTACCGACCATTATTCCCCCACAGCCTCAGCTTTGTCCTTCACCCAACAGAACAAAGAAATGCAAGGGTTTAGTGCGCGCATGCACCTGCGTTACCCCCGATCAGCCAGCAAAGTGGGCCCACCCAGGCCCCAGGAGGCAAAAGGAGGGTGTTGACGTCTTCTGGCGGGTGTGGCTCGCGTGTCGGTGTTTTTCGTGTCTCTCGCGCGTGGATTTCCCGATTCACCTATGACGTATCACCGACGTCGCACGCAGGCTATACGAGGTATGACGTAGACCACCCCCCACGCGTCCACGAGCGCGAAATCAGGGTAAACAGCCGTACCACACATCTCTCCAAGGCCCCCACAGCCCACCCCACCCCCTCTTTTCCCGCGCCCGCCACCCAAACCCCGGGGATCACCTCTACCACTCATGCAGGGCCTCCACGCGCAGGCACCAGCCTGATCTGATCCGAGGCTTTGGCGAACGTAGCCGGCGGCCAGCGAGCCACAAAGCAGCCAGTACCACAGAACCCACCCCCAGGCCCGCCCACACTGCGCTACCCCCGCCACCCGTCCGCTTTCCCCGTTTAGGCTTAGACTTTTGCTGGCTGCATATAGCTAGCGCACAGCCTTCAAAACATTCTCTTTTCTGCGGAGCCACTCGCTTTAGTTTCACCATGGCGATTTTCCGAAGCAAACTGAAAGCTCCCAAGGGGCCGCCCCGCAACATCGACCAGATCGACGTCAACTTCCTGCTGGCGGACAAGATCCACAACGAACAGGTGCACGATCCCATTTTGAACGCGGTCCAGGAGGCCCAACCGTTCGAGCAGGCTGCGTTCCACGGGAGGGGCAACGAGGGCCAGCCAGGACGGCGCCCGCTGTACTTGTCCCAGGCACTGGGCGGGCTCAAAGACATCTTTGGCCAGCCGATCCAGCAGCAGGATATGAGCAACCCCACCCGATCCCGCAACGAGCGCCCCCTTGACACCATCCGGGGGTTCGAGTACGCTATCACCGGTGATCTCGGGTACCGTGACCAGTTGGAGACCACGCGGTTGGGGTGGGGGTTCCACGAAGACTTCCACTACGCCAACTTGAACGAGAGCGCGCGTGCTGCCACCTCCGCAGGTCCGGGAGGGGCAGCGGACATGGGGTTCGCCCGGCCCCAGTTTGCCGAGCAGGCGATGTACCAGGCAGGGAACTATCTGGCGCTGAGTTTGAAGGAGGCGGGAGGTAAAAAGAAGAAGAAGAAGGGAGGGTTGTTTGGCCGCAAGAAGTGATTTTATGTAACGCTGTACGAGTATATGTTTTGGGAAAAAGTGTAGGTGGGGCTAGGTGATAGGTTTGGTGTGTTTGGGTGTGTGTTAGTGTGTTGGTTGTGTTGGTGGGTGTTTGTACGTAGTGTGTTTGTTTGTACGTGGTTTGTATGTGTTTGTACGTGTTTTACCGTTTTACTGTTTTACTGTCTCACTGTCTCACTTCGTTTGTACGTGAATTGTACGTGTTGTACGTAAGCCTGTGAAAAATTCCCTCGGACGGGATAACGCGTCTCCGCGTGGATCGCGGGGAAGACAATGACACCGCGCAAAATCGCCTGTTGTGTGGTGGCGTGTGTGTGCGAGGGTGTTTTAGACT
Source organism: Diutina catenulata (assembly GCA_030560525.1). Classification (NCBI taxonomy): domain Eukaryota; kingdom Fungi; phylum Ascomycota; class Pichiomycetes; order Serinales; family Debaryomycetaceae; genus Diutina; species Diutina catenulata. Next base: position 58,769 of record JAKTTW010000074.1, read on the forward strand.
CTGTTTCACCTTCCCGCCCCCGCTTGCGTGGCGCGGTCATCTAGCGTCGCATTTGATCGCTGCGTAAGTACGCTATTAGACGGGAACGGAAGGAGCAGTGGGGTGGAGGAGAGGGGACACGAACAGGGGTGGTGGGACACGCGACGAAGAAGGCGTGATGGAGGGTGGAGAGTAGGTGGAAAGTGGGTAAAAGGTGGGAAGTGGATAAGGTGGGCAAAGTGTGGTTTAAATGGGAAACTCCAAAATGGTGGCTCTGAAGTTGGCGAGTATACCCACGCGTTGACTCAGAGAGTGTTCAGGTCGTTCAAATACACACATAGCTATTGTTCTTCTTCGCTCGTGTTCGTGCTAAACAGCCACGTCTGCAATACGGCAGTTGCTGACGAGCAACGTGGTGCCTAAGCGAGTCGTATAACTACGAGCCACGCTAATAACCAAAAAAGGCAAAATAGACTCAATGGCACGCCTACCAAGTGCTCCCTACAATTACATGTGGCGAGATCGCCGGGGGTGGCTTAAACGTGCACGGCGATCCGCGAGACACACCCGGGCTGCTGAACACCACTTTGCGTAGTTCCATCCCGCGGTACGCCGTAGCGTAGACTAGTGCCCGACCATCTGTGGTGTCCACCCAAAACACCCGCCACTCTCTCTACGCTTCTTCTCACGGCCACACCGCCCGGTGCCCCTGTGGGGTAGATCCACCCCTGGAGTCGATCCCTGCCCTCCACTTCCCGTTTCGGTAGCTTGCATCCACGTGGATAACCCCAGTGGACCACCCGGTGCTTCCCCTCGTCATGAGCCACCTTCCTAAAACAAAGGCTCGGCTAAGCCAAACAATACAACGTCTCGGCTGCGCCTGTCGTATCACGCCCACCAAGGTAAGTGGTGCCCGAACCACTACAGCCACCTCTGACCACCTCTGACCACCTCCCCTCATTCCTCTGCTCTCGTCACAAACCGTGTTTCAGACTCGTACCCCATACATCCGCCCAAACACCACCAGGCGCCCACCTGTACCTACCAACTACCTACCACTTACACAATCAAACCCTTACTAGAACCCACACCGCTAAACCACCCCCCTCCATCGCCGCCCGACAATGCTCCGAAACATTCCGACGTACCTCCACCCGCACTCTCCATTATGCACCTTGACGATGTCCTGTCGATCCCCACGCGTAGACGTACCCACCCAAAACACGGGCAAACACCCGATCGCCCACACAAACCCACCCACCCCACCA
>JAKTTW010000075.1:0-58996 GCA_030560525.1 Diutina catenulata
GGAGAACCCTGCTAACCCCCCTGTGAGTCCCCCGGAGAACCCCGCCAACCCCCCGGTTAATCATCCGGCCAACCCTACCCACTCTGTGATTCCTCCCTCTCCTTCGGCTGTAGTGCCACCGCCTCAAGCTACTGAACTCGAGGGTGCTGCTAATTCGTTGGTTATGCCTCATAAGCAAACAATCATCACGTTGGTGATGATTGCAGGCTTGATGATGTGATGCAAATAGTGTCCCAACGATCAAGTGCCACCTCATTATCGAGTGAGCCAACCAGAGTTGTCTGGTTGAGTATGGAGCAATGCGCATAGCTACGCAGCCATTCAAAATTATATACCCCTAAACAGCGGACTACCTCCTCCATGGCTATGGTAGTGGGCCCGCTTTCTTTCAAATTGATAGCTTAATATACGTAATTTCAGACGTACCTTAAAGCGAGCGTAACTCATAACCCCGTTCTGCACACTTCTCAATGTTGCGACGCGCAGATTGAAACTAGTATGTCTAAAGACACACCCAAGCTAGTCAACCATGGTCTCAACGCACTTTCCCAGCTCATCGAGAGCGACAACTACGCCCTGTTAGTGGATCTCAATCTCATTGAAAATCTCAATACCAATCAAAGTCTCAACTACATCAAATTGGAAAACAACCTCCACCAACTTACATTACGTGCCCAGAGTATGGGCCAATTGAAGCTGGAGTTTGCTCGGTATGATGATATTTTGTTGGAAATCGAACAAGGGGTGGAGCGCATTGAAAACGTCGTTCAGGAGTTGGACGGGTTACTGAAAGAGATCAGAGACTTATCTTGAGTTTCACCGTCAGTTTCGCGAAAGTCGGGATGCATTCGCCAACGGTGGCAAACAGACCCTTTGGATATCTTGAAGGGAGACATCAACACCCAAATATCCTCTATGCCATGAGCTGGAGCCATTAAGCTCGATCCAACCGCGTGACCAGTTGCCTGACTTCCTTTGGTACGTTTCCAATTGTTCATGAGGTGGGTTTCTGGCAATTACCAGAACGACACGCTACAATATTTGTGAATATCGAAGTTGGTACATCTGAGCTGCAGAGCTCGAAGTCCACAATACACAACTTCAAATGTGATTTTTACGTATGTACATAGCTTAAATTTGAGCGAGTCCGGCCGCGACAGATTGCTGCAACGGCTTGGAAAGAGGCTTGGGACCAGCCATGTAAGAGGACAATAACACCTTGGCCACCAAAGGCTCCTTAACTTTACCCATGACTTTACTGGTATGCTTGTTAGTGTTCTCATACACGAATTGCAAACCGCCATCTGCGTGCTGGATCAAGTACAAAACGTGGTTTTTGGGAACAGCGCCTCTGTTGGCAGCAAATACGTCGCGGAGTTCTTCCAAACCGTTACCAATCGTTTCACGGTGAGCCTTGGCCTTGGGGTTGGCCAAAATCAGCTTGATAAACCCATCCTTCAAGTGGTTGAAGTCGGTGTTACGCACCGGAGAGAACCGAACCAAAAACTTCACCCCACCGTCGAGCAACTTGTCGATGATCGGGACGTTGGCCACAGGGTCCAACAAGTCGTCCAAAGAAGCGTTGCCGAGCAAGTCACGAGCCTTGTTTGCGTCCTCACTAGCAACGTAGAGGCCCACGCCGTACACCTTGAAGTTGACGAAGGTGACCGATCTCACACCAGTGCCAATCAACTGCCAGTCCAGCGGTAAGAACTCGTTGGGCGAGATGTGAAGAGGGAAGGGGTCAATGGCCGAGTCCACCACAGTTTCAGTGGGCATCTCGTTGACCACAGGGTAAGCTGGTTGCGCCAAAGCAAGCCCGGTGATGGTCAACGCCGACGCAGCAACCGCAAAAGCCACACGGGGGCTGCTAAACATGGCCGAGCGAGTGGCCACCCGCGGCGCCGAGCGTGTTGCCACCCGAGGAAGGGTTCTTGTAATAATTGTCTTGAACATAGTGGTGCTTTTTGGGGTCTCCTGATCTTATGCACTACACGCTCGAGTGTGCATATAAGTGAAGGTCAAACTCCGGACTGCCAGTCAATGGGCGACATAAGTCTGGTGATCGGCGCAGTTTAGACTACAATCTATATTAGTGTTTATTAGCACTGAATTTGAGCCATGCACCGGAGTGCTTTTCGGGTATTCTAGTAGAAAGCTTGAGGCCAGCCTCGGAACCGCCTCGATGTGTCTATTGAAATGCACAACATTGCCGTCAGTATGTCTGCCATTGCCATCGGGACAGTTTCGGATTGACAAGCTCGTTGTCATTCGTCAAAAAATTGAGGCCCTTATCAGGGCCTTGTGACATGATCACCTGGAAATAGAACGGAGCTTTCGCAAAATCAAACCCATTACACCAAGTGTCTTCAAATTGGGTGAGCGACTTGGCCGCAGAATAATAGGCTTTCACTTTCAAGCGGACATCGTGCACGTTTTGATACCGGTCGACCATTTTTTGGAGCAGCACCTTCTGCAGCTCAATCTTGACAATGTTCCCGAACGTATTTGGGTCGGAGACAGCGAGGACGATCAATGTTCGGGCAACATCGTCGACAAACAGCACCAGGACTTCAGTCTTTATACTCCCTCGTTGTAAAAGCGTTTTCTCTCTTGTGTCTATCCCTATGCACCTGACCCACTCGTACAAAAATGAATTAGGCACGGCTAGCAAACCAATGTACAATTCCAACACGCGGATCCCGTGTTCCCTTAGGCGGTACACGTGCTCTTTTTGCACTTTGCCGAAGTTGGGAGCATACTCCTGTACCTTTTCAACCTCCACTCCGTACAGGGGAGCAATGTAAAGTCGCGGACGAACGGCCTGGACAATTCGTTCGAGGGCTCGCAAAAGATGGATGAAGGGGCGCTGGAGGGAGATTATGACATCGCAGCCAGCAAGCCCGGCCGCGATTTTGTCGGGTTCTGCTGGAAACTCCCCCCGGACATATTCCACTTTGTCTGTGCTGATTTGGGGACTTCGAGTGACCACCCGGATGGGGTATTGAATTTGGGTGGCGCACAAGTGTTTACTCACGGCCGCCTCTATCACGGATGGACCCAAAACCCCATGGGCGCCTATGATGGCAATTGTCGTCATAGTTGCGTATCTAGAAATTTCTCGAGGTCGCTAAGAATGTTGTCACACAAACGAGATGCAGGGGCGCGTCAATCCTCGAACGTAGAACTACAAGTCCGATTACTAGAGTGGGAAATTAATTCACCACGCAATGCTGCTGAAAACGAGAAACACTATCATTTGAGATTAACTACACTTATTGAGACTCCATGTTACGAAGGGATCTTCCTTGCCAGTCCAAAGACATGGGTCTGTACACGACGTAATGTCCCCCGACAATCGCGTCGATGTCGTGGTGGGTACGCTGGACACATCTACAAGGGGAAATGTTCTGCAGCAACAAATTGAGTCTCTTACCTTCAACCAGCTCAACAATCGCCGTATGGTCGGGTGTTCCGTATTGCCATATGGCACCATCGATGTTAAGCTTGGTCAGACGGTATTGGATGATGTCGCCAGGGCGAATTTCATCTCTGTTGAGGTTGAAGTGCTGCTTGCCCTCGCTGTCCACAGCTGCTTCAAGAATGGGATAGCCATGCACGTAGTTCCACGACACCAACTGCTCCTTGAGGAGGATGGCCCGGGTCAAGTCCCAACATTCGCCGCCGCCCACGGTCTTGCCGAAGTTGTCGAGGGCAAACTGGACAATTTTGTTGCCATACTTGTTTGCAGAGTCGAGAAGGACATCCTTGGGTTCAATTTGCCAGAATGGTGACTTTTTGAGTTGCGTCTGAGTCAAACGCTTCGTCTCTTGCCAAGGGTTTTCCCACTTGTACTGGTATTTCCACACGGACAAATCGTCTAAACGCATGTACAAGCTAGTGGTGGACGTGCCAGGGCCCCAACTCCACGTCTTCTCCATGTCAAGGTTCTTCGCAGAGGTGAGCCATTTACTGGCGTCAGTATACCAACCAGACTCCAATTCCGGGTCGGGCAAGCTCGACTCATTCCGGGTCTGGAGGTAAAAAATGGCGTCGTTGGGGTCGTACACGTTGTTAGGGGCACCATACTCAAAACCCTTCAGGGTCAGCGGGGAAGGAGCAGGCTCAGACAAAGATTCGACACTTCCAGAAGGCTCGGAAATGATGCTTTCAAGCAGATAAGATGACGTAGCAGACAGGTCCGTTGATGTCGACGATTCGGCGGATGATGAAGGAGAAGAAAATTCACTTGATGTTGTCCCTGCCAATGACGAGGACGAAAAGGTGGACAAGGACGAGGGCATGACGGTGACTGTGATTGTGGGGGTTACAACGATAGTGGTTGTGGTGTATGAACAGCTCGCGCTGGGACCTTCCACGCCGTTGCTACCAAACGATACGTACCCAGTCATGGAAGCCGAACCAAGAACCACACTCTCGCTGGTGGCAATTTCGTGCCCATCGTGCAAAGTCGACTCTTCAGTCGCAGACGAAGAGGGTGACGACAAGGACAAGGGAGCCAGGGAGATATCACGAATCACGTTCAGAGAAGGCATCACATCTGACGACGCAACCGAGGGAGTGTCGGGTGAAGCTGTTGTGTACGAAGAAGAGCCAGCCGATTCTTCAACAGAAGTGGAGGCGTCCGGTGCTCCTGAAGCAGAGACTCCGTTACCATACTCCGTGTATACGTTCGTGTTTTCTTCGGACCAAGATCTCGTCGTAGTGGAGACGGCAACCGTGGTCGAGGGGTTGGCCTTAAAGTAGATGGTTCTCTGGACGAACACGGTATGGTCAACTTCCACGTGAACCGTGTTTTGCGCAACGACAGTAATGGCAATAGCCAATAAATTCACAGCAGACAAGAGCTTCATCACAGTTGTTGCAACGCTATGAAGTATGCCGACTTTTGTGAACACAAGAAGAGGTAGGCAGTGATGAATAAATGTAGAGGGTTCTAAGGCGTATATAATATGATAATCTCCGATGTCACAAATAATTAAACCCTGCATAGGCACGCACCATTTATTCGATACCGTTAAAATTTGGTTAATTTTGCCGAAGAAAGGTATGGTCGCGTTACGCGCATGACATTTGAATGACTTGACAGACATTGCGAAAGCAATTCAATCAACGGAGAGTAGCACCTAGCTTCAGACATTGGTTCTTAGACACTGTTCACTTTAGACGTATGGCCACGCGTCTATTTTGTGACACTTAGCGGTGATCCTCTTCAATATTATATGCCACTTTGGGGCCCTTACTGCCCAGATCTGGTAAGAGGCGTAATATTATCTAACGTTTAGATGTCAGATAAAGAACTAAGGTTCGTAAGTTCGTTGACGAAACAAAAGCTTTGCCAAATATACATATGCATGTCTCACTGCTACTAGCAAACAGAGATGCCCCGACTGGTTGCAAAGAGGTGTCAATGCACTCCAGAAATGATGCCTGTGAGCAACAATGAAATTCGTGAAAAGTCGCCTGTAAAAAAAAGGCTTTGGCAGATTGTTTGACGCGACACACTGCCTCGCCAAATAGCAAATACGAAACGTTCAGCACATTCAAGCTGAAAACAAACAATGGATCCACAAACCGGAAGTTTAATTTGTTCTAGATAGATCCAAAGTTTTGCTGGCTGCATGCAAAATCGCGTTTGTGGTTAAATTCGCGTTATACGTAAGAGAATGAGGGGCGCAGGCCCCACATGTTTTATGCATATCGGGTTTTAATTTATGCTAAGGAAATCCTGGCAAGTTTTGACGTAGCTTTTTGGATTCAGGCAATCGTTTGAAGCCGCGCGGTTGTCGCCGTGTCTGCTTGAAGAGTCAACCCACTTGCAACCTGCGCCTTATAGATACATTCCCATTGAAACCACTCCTGCTCAACAGAAGAGATGGAAGGTTCAAGCCATGATGAGTCTTTAGCTAACGTAGCCAGTAAAAATCCGACAAAAGCATCACCGGCACCGGTGACATTTTTGACGTCAAGGTTGCTGTTTTCATGGGGAATGGACCAATATTTGACGACAATCCCCAACCCCAGAGGTTTTGATGTCATAATACAGGCGGGGCGATACGGAGACGTTGTTGGGAGCGACTTGTAGTCACTGCATTGCGTCAGAATAGACACCAGCACCACTCCTTCAGCCCCTAATTTAATGAGCTGATGAGGAAAATAAGGCAATAACTTGAACAGTTGCTGTAAGGTACCATTTTCTAAAAGTGTGGAGAATGGCGTCGTCCGAAATAACCGGTCTCGAAACTGCTGATTTGCTCCCAACTGGTCTAGAACAGGGAACCAAGCATCAAGATCGTCAAATTTGTCGACGGCTGCAAATGAGGAGTAAATTGAGTCAAGTTCTGCTGTGGTTGGTGTGATTAAGCTAACATTATGATTGGGGAACACCCCCAACTGCGTGTTAGCTAATCGTTGTGCCTTGACCACTGACGTCGGGTCAACAATCGTGGGCGTCTCCTGGCAGTGACGCAAAACACGGTCTATACAGTCACCCAGTAAGTTGCAATCAACCACAACTACCAGGGGCTGGACCCGGTCAATTTCATCAATAACATGTTGGGAGAAATCCGTCTCAATTGCTCGCATATCGGCGCATGCTATGACCAATTCGCCATCTGGACGGTGACATGATACGTATTGGGAAGTGGTAACATTACGCGAAACGAGAATGGCATTCGCAATTTCGGTGGTACCAATTTCACGCATTACCTGGTGTCCATTGAGGTCGTCGCCAACAATGGATACGAGTGCGCTGGTATTTTTACTGTCCACAAACGGCAGCTTTAAACTGTTATAGGCGTTCATCGCAATGTTATGACCAACACCACCAATTGAGGAGCTAATTTGACCGGGGTTTGAATCATGCATGTGCTGGGTATCAAGTCGTGCAATAGTGTCGATAGCAATCGAACCTACCACCATGACTGAGACATCGGACATGTCGTGCTGTAGGAGCTGCGTAGAGCCCTCTCGCAATTTTGAGGCACCAGAGTTGCTCTCCTCCGCGATTGAGCTCGTTGCTTGGGTCTTGGGGCTCTCTCCCAGATAGTGAGTGGACGTTTTATTAAAAGTAGGCTGAAATTGCAACGCTTCCGGCTCTGCCAACGCTAAAGCGATCTGCGTGGCCGCTCGGGCATTATTATACACGAACTTCACGTTGCAGTCAACCAGTTTCCCTTGAGTCTGCTTGGCGATCTCCGCCAATAAAAAGGGGGTAGTTTCCTTGCCCACAACACCTTGTTCTTCGGCCAATCCGTTGGCTCTGTCAATGATAGACAGGATGAACGAAGACTCAAGTGCCAGCTCCGTAGGAGGAGGAATACAGAATACGTTACCCCCTTGAAGGCCCATTTGTTTCTGAGCCCGGATAATGTCGGCAAACCCACCGAAAGAGTCAATGATGTAGGGCAGCTTCACCCCAGATTCTCTACAGTAGAAGCCAGGAACCTCCGTGCGCTGGCCGTCATCGTTGTATGTGGCCACAAGTACACCCTGAGTTTCCAAGTACTCCATAGTGAGTGGGATATCCAAAATCAGCTTTGGGCCTGAACATACCACCAGCACAGGTGTCCGACCAAGCTCAGTTAAGTCAGCCAGAATGTCAAAAGTTTGCGGGGCACCACGGTGCACGCCGCCAAGACCTCCAGTAGCAAATACTTGGATCCCAGCTAAGTGCGAGAGAATCATGGTCAGTGCAATTGTTGTTCCACCAAACCTTCTTGTCGCCATCACCGCACCAATGTCACGGCGCGATACCTTCGTAACCCGATTCTTCTGAGCCTCATCGGCAAGCAATTGGAGATTTGTCTCGGAGAGTCCAACGTGCGGCACGCCACCGATAAAGGCACAAGTTGCTGGTACAGCCCCCCCATCCCTGACAATCTGCTCAACCTTATGAGCCATCTCGAGATTTTGCGGGAAGGGAAGGCCATGGGTGATGATCGTGCTCTCAAGCAGCACCACCGGTTTTCCTGCAGCGACCGCATCCGACACCTCTGGCGACACTCTCAATGTCAGCAATCGACGGAAGCTGCTAGCCCAGCGTTTGATCATCAGTAAAGATTAGGGTCTACACGGCTGCGAGGCTCTTTATATACCTAGTGTGCAGGCGGAAATCAATTTCCGTATCGGCCTTAGGAAATGAAACGAATTGAGGAGTAAAAGGAGCCGCTAAGAGCTTCTGGTGAAGCTGTTTTGTCGGGCTACTCCTCAATTGAAATCGTTCAAAAATTGCGAGTTTCACTTAGGACAGTTTAGGATAGAGCACACTTGTATACATACTGGGGTACTTCATGGATTACGAATACACCTGCCGTCCTTGTTTAACTAGCTTGGTGGCGTCTTTTCTTCGTCTTATGGCCTTGCAACACCAAGGTTAGTTAGCCATCATCCGATTTAGTGCGGCGCGGATTCGATGAACGTACAATGATCTCTGCCCCAACATGGGAGAGTCATCCGACGACTTATAAATCCTTTTTACAAAGCCTCGCATCCAAAACCTTTGATGAATTGACCACTGCCGAAGTAGCAGCGGCCAGTTACCATTGTAATCCTCATGTTCCCTGGGGTGATGATGAAAACAGTGCACTTGCGTCGACAATTGTGGCCCCCGCCTCCACTGTACAGTTGGAAGACATTATTCGACCGATGCTTCTCAACACCAAAACACCGAAGAAGTCTTTAGCTAACTTGGCCCAGGCGGGTGTGAATCAGGCTATCTTGGAAGAAGATTCACGTCGCGTTTGGAAGGCAGGTGAGAGTGTTGGTGCGCTCGGAACCGTATGGCCGCTTATAGAGAGATCTTCAAGATTAGTTGTACCCTTCCTTTTGGCGCTTTTCGATGACCACGAGATTCGGATCAAAATCCAGGCCTGTTGGATACTCAGGCGCGTTCTCGACGTCGTGCCGGGGATGTGCACGGCACTGGGTTTGCTAGAGGAGTTTAGAGCGTCCGTGGACGTATGCCTTTCATACGTGCCTCCCCTGACACCTACAGAAATTTCGATCTCTTTACTCTCCGTCGCATACCCGTGTGCCCTTGGGCTCGCTGCGGTGTCCTCTTCAAAACAACGGCATTCTCTGATCTTGATGCAACAAGTATTAGCGCTGATGGATCGTCTTGATCATAACTGGAGGCTTCTACGGCTTTTGATGTCTCAATTGACCTCATTGATCAAGCTTATTGGACCAGCGGTGATCATGTCGCTATCCCGAATCAACCAAGTGATCAACGCTATACTCATCAACCCCTACGTTGTTGATGATTATGACATGGGTTTGCCATTAATCGAGGATACCCTCAACATCCAAACTGAAATTATCGACATGGTGGCTGCTACGAATGATCCCGATGTTGCGGAAATTTTACGTCAATATCGATATGACTTTTATGGGGCGTGGATCGTTCTTAATCAGCATGTGGATAAACTTCCAGAGGGGTACGCTGTGTCCATCAAGCATACAATGAAAGACTTGAAACTGAAAACGGCCCTTGACGTGTCGCAAGTTGATGAGAGTCTCAAAGTTGAGGTAGATAAAATTTAGTTTGGTACAAGTCGTTGCTTGCAGGATTCTAACTCAACCTATGGCAGCATTAAACTTTGCTTACCATCTCGCTGTTGCTAGGTACACCTGCATATGTTGGCGATGCGCTTAACCGATCAAACGGTCTCTTTATACTAGTGGTAATGATTCAGGTCCAGACACAATCGACGAATGGAGTGGGAACTTTTATAACCATAGGTGCCCTACTGTTTGTCACAGGATACCTTGTCAAACTGGTCCTCTTTCCCACTATTCGCTGGAAGAAGAGACACGCCGCTAAAAAGGTCATTGCGAAGCCCACCGAAGACGCTGACACCTCCGAAGAAGACGAAGAGGAGTATGACGAGGATTCAGAGGATAGTCTTGAAATTAATCTGACGGATCTCAATTCAGTGCCCGGGGAGGTGCGCATGGTGTTGGTGGTGAGACAGGATTTGAAAATGGGTAAGGGCAAAGCTGCTGCCCAGTGCTGTCACGCTACATTGGCACTCTACAAAAAGATTACCAATCCAAACAGCGCGGCATTCAATCCTGACATGGTCAAGCGCTGGGAATGGGGCAATGGCCAGGCAAAGATCACTTTGCAAGTTCCTAACCAGGAGGAAATGGATATTCTTTTTGCGCAGGCGATGTCGATGGGTGTCAACGTGACTATCGTGCACGATGCTGGAAGAACCCAAATTGCCGCGGGATCTGCTACAGTTTTGGGGTTAGGCCCCGCGCCGAAGGCCGTGTTGGATGAGATCACAGGCGAGCTAAAATTATATTAGACAACTGGGACCAGTAGTTTTGGCCTCTTTTCGTTCTGCGATTCTTTCTTGATCCTTGACTGGGTTCGAGTGCACGAATAAATATATAAGTATTACAACATAAATCATTTGCGAGAATCTGCACGCGATGGCTTATTCCAGTCGTTAAGAAGCTATCGCACGAGCAACAACAGGCAAGTGTTACTGACGGTACCTTTTGCGAATTGAGTCGCCCACAGCCAAAGGATTAACCGCAGACGACGCCCGACGTTTGCGCTGCATAGCAGCACGTCGACGAGCCATAGCGACCAGGTCGTCCACTTCGACAAGGACATCATCGTCATCGTCATCTACCACATCATCGTCATCACTCACGTCGATTCCACCCATCATATCTTCGTAGAAATCGTCGACGTCATCTAGCCCAATCAGCAGTTGACGACGCCGGCGATCTCGCAGTGTCAGTGCACGATGGCCATTCTTGATCTTCTCCAAATGATCGATACGCAGCCAAATTTCACCCTCCGTTCGCTGAGGCAATAGTATTGACAATTCCGCAAACGAGAGTTCTCTGTTGCGTCGATTAATAAGCAACTCATCCTCTTCCATGGTCCAAGGAAGCTTGAAAACAGGCGCCAGTTGCAGTTTAGCCTTGGCAGCCGCTGCCGCAGCTTCAGCGGTGCGAGCACTCTTGGGTTTTTTCTTGTCCTTTGACTCCTTTCGAGCCGCATCCAACTTTTTGGCTTCCTGCTTTAGCGTATCCTCTTCTTTTTTGTCAGCGTTGTAGGGAATGACCACCAGACCCAGCCTACTATAGTATCCGCCCGAAGGTCCCACGATCAGACCCAGTCGCAACGAAGCAATAGTGGGCTGAATACCAGGAGGTCCCAGGATCGACAGATGTCTCAGCGGTCCCAGAACCGAGTCGCGGCCAAACAAGACAGGGAGATGCGCCAATGGCCCTGAAACCAGCCCATGCGGGATGTTCATCAGCTTCAGCGGTAACAGCAGCACCAGCATTCGCAGCAGCACCAGATTGGCCCTATCGCCGGGCTCGTTAGCAATTTGGATGATTGAGTTGTTGTGCATATTAGGGGGTGGTGGGTGTTGGATACTCCCGGTCAGATTCCGGGGAGTGTGGATGTAGGTGCCTGCTTGCGGTGGTCCAGGTTGGTTGTGGGGTAGGTTCATGGTCGGGTCTACGGATACGTCTGCGTAGTAACCACCTCCCGTCGTCAGAGCAGCGTTGGCGTGTGCTTGAGGATCCAACGCCACCAGACCTGCCGGCGACGATACTGTAGTTTCGTAAGTATTGGTAGTGGTGGGCGGCACAGCCGACGACTCCATCAGATGACGTCGATGAGGAGACAGAGTTCCACCAGGTGGCAGCAGCGGTTTTGAAGGAGTTCCAGCCCCCAGCAGTGGCAGGGGTACCAGGTGAGGAAGTGGCGAGTTCAGCAATGCATTTAAACCAGCTAGCGCATTGGTCAAGGAATTATCAAAACCCGTGAAAGGTGGGGGATTGGCAAGCGGATTGTAACCGGCATAATCCTTCGCTGGCGTCAGGGTGGTCGAGCCGCTCCCAGCTCCAGGGGTAGGGGTTGTTCCCGCGGGGGTTGACGCCTTTTTCTTCAAAGGCTTTGCTTGTGGTGACTCAAGTTTGGGGATTGAGCTGCCCAACGCCGCCGCCAGCTTAGGAGGATTCTTTAAGTTACCCAGCTTCAAACGCCGCCATCGAAATTGGCAGGCGTTAGGTGTGCGATTGTTGAAGTGGGAGGCGATCTCTTTCCACCCGAGCTTTTGTTGATCCTTGAGATGCATAAGCAACACGTCGTCCTCGGCATCCCAAGACGTTGGTGTCCTCAGGAAGTTCTTTTTATCATCCATGCTCGGAGCAACGGAGGCCGCTGATTCTAGCTTGTCGTCGACGTCGACTGGTGAAGTCATCGAAAATATTGTTGTGAGCGTGCGACTTCTCAAGTTAATCTCACTCATTGTGACCAGCTTGTAGGAGAGTTATGAATAAGAAAGTCCGGTCATTTTGATATTTGTATTTTGAAGGTACGCTGTTGTCCCCGGCATGCTTGTGTTCCCTTCAATCCCATGTTTTGCTCAAAAATTACTCGCCTCTCCATACCTTTGGTAAAAGTCGTAGCTCAACACGATTGGCCATAGTGGGAGTTAAGTAAGTACTTACATGGTTCGAAGCTTGAAGGCACTTTCACAAGTTGCCTTTTTTATACGATTCGTCTCTACTCGTGACAACATGATGAGACAACTCCTTCCTCCAAACTTCGAGGGGACGTCTTGATCGTGAAAGTGCCTCTTACAGGTTGATGCCTGCTTTTAACCCATATCACTTAAACCCTAAGCTCTGTTCCATCGTTTACTCGCTGTGGGTATTCGCTTACTCGAAGAAAACAAGAAGGATTATTTCTTTTTATGATTTCACGCGATTACATTACTGCAAGCGATTCCATGATCTAAGTTTCTGTTCGAAATGGTACGTTGCTGTAAAACTTCAATCATTGGGTTTAGATAAGGGAAGCTCGCACTAACAATACATCAGGGTTAATCCTGTTGAACGCACAAAATCACTCGACCACTAAATGTAGACTTGTGTACGCTTGTAATATCCCTAGCTATCAGTTACTGCCGTGCTGTGGCATTTTAGAATCGAAACGAAGCATGTCCTCAGTCTTTCGGAATACTTCCCGCGTAATCTTTCAAATGGAGCTAGACACTACTTTCGTCGATGCAACTTTTCAATAGAGTTCACCTTTAATGCTACTGAATCCTTGCAAACGTGGGCTACCGTTAGCCTTTCCGCTCGCGTTTTATGATTGGGGTATTGGTGGCAGGCAGATAATTCCTCCATATTTGGCAACACATATCATGTGCTCCGTGTACGAGGATATCAATGCAATATTCAAAGTTAATGTGGGCAAACGAGACGAAGTCCCAACTCGAACGCACCGAGTTTGCTTGTATCAAATGTATATTATGGATCTCTGAATTTGAAATTATTGGGTGCCGACCTTTTCGGCCCAAACAGTTTCAGCTTCAACAATAGTGTTGTTGTTAGCTCTCATCTTGTTCATAGTCTCAACATACTCGTCGTACTCGTCAGAGTCGAATACAATACCACCACCCGCTTGCAAATAGGCCACACCGTCCTTAAATACCATCGTACGCAAAGCAATACAAGTGTCCATTGTCTGACCATCGTAGCCCCAGTGGCCAACAGCGCCAGCATATACCCCACGCTTTTCCTTCTCCAACTCACCAATTAATTCCATAGCGCGCACCTTGGGGGCCCCCAGGACAGTGCCAGCAGGGAAAATCGACCGGAACGCATCGAAACGCGTTTTCTCCGGACGTAAAATTCCAGACACTTGGGAAACCAAATGCATAACATGGCTGAATCTCTCAATAGTCAATAAACGATCGACATTAGTCGTAGTTGGTTGACACACGCGATTGATGTCATTGCGAGCTAAATCAACCAACATAATGTGCTCAGCCCGGTCCTTCGTGGACTCGCGCAAGATGGTCGCGTTAGCCTCGTCTTCGTCAGCTGTCTTACCTCTCATGATAGTCCCTGCGATTGGATGTGTGATTACCTTGTTAGAAGTATCACATTGGACTAATAATTCTGGTGAAGCGCCAATAATCTGGAAGTCAATCAAGTCGATGTAAAAAAGATAGGGAGAGGGGTTCACAGTTCGCAAGTGGCGGTAAATATTGAAAGGGTGCAAGGAAGTGGGACGAGCCACTCTTTGCGAAGGTACAGCCTGAATGATGTCCCCCAACTTGATATGCTTCTTGAGGGTGGTGACATGTTGTTCATAACCCTCTTGACCAATATTTGAAGTAAAAGTTTGGTTCATTTTGATGGGTGGCTGAACCGGGTTGATATTTTCGGGAGACGGCCCTGTCAAAATCGACTCCACTTCTTCAATCGCGGTCTTTGCGGCTTGGTACCCACTAGAGATATCATCGCTTTCGTGGATGTTGTAAATGATCTGGAATCGCTGGTAGACATGATCGAACGCAACTACTAGGTCACAAAGCATAAGAACAGCCTCGGGAACGTTCAAGACGTCTTTGAGTGGTCGCTTAGTTTTCGGCTCAAAATACTTGATACAATCGTATGAGATGTATCCAGTAGCACCACCAGAAAACTTGGGCAAACCAGGCAATTTCGCTTGACGATACTGCTTCATTTCCTTTTCCAACAAAGTGATGGGATCGATGTTGGCGAACTCAGCTCCATAGACATTGGCATCCTCACCAGTTTTGATGATTTTGGAAGGGTTCACGCCAATGAACGAGTATCGCTCAACTACGTCACCCTTAACAGCAGACTCGAATAAAAAGTTGGGTGTGCGCTTCGGATCATTGAGCTTGGCGAGTCTGAGGTACGCATTGTGAACCGTCAAATCGTCACTGGCCACATACTTGAAGACAGGATACAAGTTAGGTTTTGGTGTTTGGCTCTCGGTCGCAATGATATCTTGGAGAGACTCCAAGCTTGGCTGAATTTCTCTCTATTATGTTAGTGCACTTTTGGTCTAAGCAAATCTGGGAGTACTTACCGACATCGCGGTTTGCTGAGATTATGAATTTTCACCGGCTTTGACTCATTTTTCACGATTGTGACTCGACTGAAAAACGCGAAAATCCGTGTACATAAGAAGCGTGAAAACGACTAACAAATGGGGGATAAATATACGGTTTATTTTTCGTACTTTAAACTTTGAAAACCCGACAAGAGTTTTCGTAGACAGTATCAATAAACCTCTCTATATCTATATCGTTCTTAAACCCATAAACTCCACACATGATTTCTGCAACAAGCCCAACGTAGACCGGCTCGTTTCGATTCTTTATCACCGGGTACGCAAAATGGCCCAAGGTCACCATTTCATCCGAATCTTGCGATACTGCTTGCCTGTGTTTTTCCCAATTCTCTGGTTTGATTTCAGGGAATGGCAAATTCGCATTCAATTTGATGGGACGTGTCCCCAACGGTGGTGTGCACGATTTTTGAGGGTAGAATTTGTTGGGATAGGGAGAAACGTACTTGTACAGAGCATGAGTGCGTTTTACTTCACACCAAGGAGCGTCAGTTTCGATCATCAATAGCTCAAGAGGTATATGGGCGGCAACTTCGAGATTTTCGGGCTCCCGGAGCGAGCAACCGTTGACGCTAAAGTGGAACACATTCAAATCCATAAGTTTTTGAAGATCTTGCTTTGAACCGGTGAACGAATGCACGACACCTGATGTGACAGTGCCATCGTCAATAAATGGTTTGAGGCACTTGATGAAATCGTCGCAAGCCGCTCGCATATGTAAGAATACCGGCAATTGCAATTCTTTGAGCTCACGCAACAACCCGAGTTGTTTAACGAACATTTCAATTTGCTGCTTCTTCAGTGAATGAAATAAGCGATCATAATCAAGGCCCACTTCGCCGAAGGCCTTCACAAACCCCAAGTTGTATCCCTCGATAATGATTTTCTTGAGCTCTTCAATTCGAACGTCGACATCGTCTCGTAACTCATCGGAGTAGTGGGGTTCTCCATCCTTGATGTCGTTCTTTGCCCGAGGTTTATAGAACTCATTTCCAACCGTGCATGGGTGGACACCCGCTGTCTGTGTGAATTCTTGGTGAAGTTTGCACAACTCAAAATGACTTCGACTTTCCTCAATAGAAGAAGCTGTTATCAACATTTTATCCACATGGAAAGCATGGGCACGCGAAATAACCTGATTAATGTCTTCTGGGTGTTTTTGTTTGCCACGGTATCGACCTTGAAACATCAGGTCCAGAAAATTGACTCCAATATCAAAATAGCGAGGTTGCCATTGAGTTTTGCTCAGGTAATCCATCTTTGCTGTGTACCAGAATGGTATGGTGTTCACGTGGTTGCGCAGTCGACGCAATAAGACTTTCCGGAGTAAAATGATGGCGACGTCTGAGAACGTCTACTGTGAGACATTAGTATCAAAAAGGGCAGGCTCATAACCAGAGTTAGTATGAAGAAATATAAAGGCCGCTACTTCATTCACTAACCTAGTTAAGGTTCATCATTACTACTCACCCCGCTGACTTGCACTATCCTCTCACAACTCCTTAACCCTAATGGGTAGACTACGGAAAGATATGTACACACATTCTATATCGACCAAAGGTATAGCCTTTTTGGTTGACTCAAACAGTGCATTGATTACTCTCGCACTAGGTACCTGTTCGCGTAAGCAATGGACAAATGCTTAGAAAACAAAGAACAAACCCGTGCTTTGAATGATGAAAATTTAATATCGTTGTTCGTGAGCTTTTTATAGCATAAGTTATATGCACGTCCTCATCTCACTCAAACTGCGAGACCGCATCTAAGTAACCCCATACAGCTATGGTCGAACCAGCATGGAAGCGAGTGGGTCTTAAAGTCACAGAGGAGCTGGATCCCTTAGCTGTGACTACACACCTTGATTCAGCAAAAAAAACAAAAAATGAGACAAAGAAACTCGTGAAACAGTTGAAACGGCCGACCCCCGCCAGTGAAGGCCCCAGGAAGCCTCCGAAAAGAGTAAAGAGACCAAAGCTGGAACGTGTTCGCCCAGAACCGGATCAACTTGCATATCTTCGTCAGTTCAAACACGATCGTGAGAATTGGAAATTCTCTAAGCAAAAGCAGAACTGGGTGTTAAAACATTTGGAATTCATTCCCCAAAAGTACGAAGAAGAGCTCGTTGCATACTTGGAGGGCTTACAGGGACAATCACGTGATCGTGTGGTGGAGCAATTGGAAGAAGTGGTCGCCAATTGGAATAAGATAGCTGCTGAGACCCAAAAACGCATCGAAGCCGAGTTGAATGAAGAAAACAGTGATGAATCAAAAGAAAGTGCTGTCGACGGAAATTCCAAAGAAGAAGATGCTAGTGGAAAAGATGAGAAAGCAAAAGGTCCCACTTATGATTGGGCGGTGCGTTGCCGCTCTCTCTTGGCGGCTATGACTGGATCAAGCCTTGATTTGATAGGAGTTACTAACCCCAGAGCAATGGCCGAAATCCCCAGTGGGGATGATGCAGTTCCTAAAGTTGATCCCGATCGTGTACCCGCTGAAGGGTCGCAAGTGGAAGAGTCTCCCAACAAAACGGTTCCAACTGCATTAAAGATTGATCAAGTCAATGTCGATGTTTTGGCGACCACTGAAGTTGATCTTACAAAAGCTGTGGCAGAAAAGCGTACAAACGACGGAGCGACTCAAAAGAAGCAATCAAAGAAGAAGAAAAACAAGAAACAGGCATAGTTTATGGACATGGATAAATGGCATATATCATTAGTAGGAGTTGGTTTCAATCCTGTGTGCCTTTGCATATTACCCGATAAAAAAGTCGTTAACGTAAGCCGCATGTATGTCGCGTTGCCACTCCCGAAAACCCAAAACTTCAGTTGTACTCTAGCAACAAAATTGCAATCAAGCATCTGCGAAAACATGTTTGACGTCAATTTCGCTGAGTTGAGAGACCGTGCTGTCGATGTTGACCCCGATCTCCGGTTCATGGCGCTTCAAGATTTTCAGAAATATGTCGCAACAACACCATATCTGCAAACGCTGCTTTCCACGAAGAACATAGATACATTTATTCCCAAGCTTTACGATTTGTTGGAGGATGGTGTACCTGATGTTCAATCGCACGCTGTTCGCCTGTTTGCTCCATTGTCAACTTATTTGTCGAAAGAACTGGCTGTGGAAGTGATTGATACACTTTATAAAAAGGTTGGCGAGGCACGCGCTCAGAGGGGCCCTGCTAGCTTCACTACAACTGTTCCAACAATGGCTTTGCGTGGTTTTCTTCAAGCAGGGGCGGGTGGTAAAGTTGAATCGCTGGCTGCACGCAGCATGGGAGAATTGGTTGTTGATTTGGCACTTCCCGAGGTTTCCGAGCTGTTGGATGCGTTGGAGATATTGACTGATGGCTTGCGACTGTTCGGCTATGCCCTCAAACCAGCTCGAGTGGCGGCGGTTGCATCATGTCTAGTAGACGTCGCATTAAGTGGAGCTCTGGTTAGAATGACACGCATGGTCATGGCGGGTCTCTCTGCAGCGTTAACTTACTGCCCTGACTTGGATGTGATAGCAAAGCAGGTTCTTGATCACCGTGGTGATCTTTCCACTACATTCGCGGCGCTATCCTTGATTCTCCAAGCACAAGGACTGAAAACTATTCACGAAAAAACGGTTGAAGACATTTTCATTGTAGTAGCATCTGGGCTTGATGCACCTAGATCCCTGGATAACGAGTCAATGGTGCTGGATTCTCTGGACTTTGATCAGATGACTGAAGCAAATCAAATTATGGAACAGGCGCTCGGCGTTTTATTGGCTTTAGTTCGCCTGCCACCAGCACTTGATTTAAGAAGCTACAATGAGAGATTACAAGATATTTGTGGTCGTTTCTTAAAGTACGATCCCTGGGGATCTGATAACGACATGGAAAGCCACGATGATGAAATCGAGTTTAGTGACGAAGAATATGATGGCTTGGATAATGATGACGGTGGTGCTTGGAAAATCCGAGCCGCAGCTTGTCGATTGTTATCCCTGTGCAGCTTGCGCTTTGGTGTTGTCGTCACTGCGGCCAATGTGGAACTGCTTCTCCCTCCAGTGGGCGATAGCAATGACTTCGTGGCGGTCGAAGCTATCAAAACCTTGGGCAACTTGATTGATCGTGGTAACCAAAATATTGTCCCATTGGCGATTGAAGTCACGCGTTCGCAGTTGTTCGGTAATTTTGCGGTTTTTGCACCAATGCTCAAATTGGTTAGTGTCATTAATGACTATGATTTGGTGCGAGCCACATTTCAAGAAATCTCCGGGAACGAAAACAATATTTCCTCAAGTATCCTGGACATTTTGCAGTTCTACAAATACGTGGCTGCGATGCCGCAGTTGGAGGATGAGGTTAGATCGCTGATGTTGTCTCATCTTCTCGTTGTACTTGACAGTTCATCTTACAATCTTATTTGCGAAGCTATTTCGGTGATCATTCAGTTATATTCTGAAACGAGACCTGATAACGAGTCGAGCTTGACATCAAATATTGTTCACAATTTGAAGGAGAAAGTGGCCAATCCGGATAAGCGTTTTTCGTCGGATCTTATCCAATTGGCCATTCAATGCCTTGGTCAAATTGTGTCCTCTGGCTGTATTGAAAATCCCGCTACTGCGCTTGAGACGGTAATTTCGCAGCTCACGGTTGAAAATAACTTTGCTGTAGTCCTCCTATGTTTGATAGATGCGGCCGCTTATATCTCGGCGAATCAAGCCAAGCAAATATTTCATCGCCTCACGCCTTTAGTTGTATCCAACGACGATACGATTTGCACTCGCGCAATCACTCTTTTGAAAATTTTGATTATGCGATATCCAGAAATCGTTGCGGACGAGGGTCAAAGTCGTTTGGTAGTCGCTAATGTGATACGTGTTGTCAATGCATCCGCAGGTACGGCACTGCCTGCTATAGACGATGCTTTAGCCGTCTTGGAAGCTCTTCGTGCGTACAATCCCGAAGTGATTACTGCATTAGTCTCTCTCATCAACAGAAGTACCCCTGATGCACCTGTGGGACCAGCAGCGTACCGCCTTGTTAAAGGTATTGCTATGAGTCAATCTTCGCCGAATGAATTCTACTATTCTTTGAAGGATCAACTTGACGACCAAATATTTGCTAGTGCCCGAATGCTAGCCACTATTGCTTGTTCTATTGGATTGGATGATGAGATATCTGCAAACGAGGCCCTGGCGCCCTCGATTTTTGTGCTCAACTTTCTTGGGTGTTGCGCTGATTTGAATCATCCCGTCTCCGTCGATATCCACCGATTGATGGCTATGGATGCCAAGCTGCCGCTCGAAATTGACGCCATTGCACACTGCGTGGGCCTGGTTTCAAGGACTTCGCCTGATCTTATTACTGTAGTGATGGATGTGTACTCGGGCTCGCTGTCGCTGAAGCAGCGTACAGTAGCTGTGTCCGCTCTTCGTGGGTCGCTTACAGTGATACCACTGTCTCAATTGGATGAGATATTTGATACCATCACGCAGCGCATTGGCGCCATGGAATCTTTCTCAAGCCAAGCCACCCAGGAATTGAAAAGCTCTGGTGAAGTTCTCGCAGATATTTCGATGGTTCATCAACAGCACTTTGATGAAGTGCTCAGTACATATGGTGAAGCATTATCGACCAATTCACCCACGCCTTCCCAACTAGCGTCTTTGTACACAATTATTGCGATGGTGAAGCTGTTGGCCACTAAGCTTGAAGATAGATCCCTTCTTTCTAAATTTTTGAAAATGGTGACGTCGTTCTTAGCTATTTCCAATATTGAAATTCGCCAAGCAGTCGTTGGTACGTTATTAACCGCTCTTCACAATCGTCGATCGGTTGTGGAGGAACTACTTGAGCCTGTAATACTTCCAATGCTTTTTGCGCACATGGCCGCTGAGAGCCACTTTTTGAAAACAATTCAAATGGGACCTTACAAGTATATTCTTGATGAGGGAATTGAGATTCGCAAGTTGATTTATGAATTCTTGTACTCGGTGGTGCTGTGGCTGAGTCCGTCGTGCCCAGATGGGTTACTTAAATGCATCCTTCGTCAATTCGTCACAATTGGGTTAGTTGACAACCAACTGGATGTGAATATTTTGGCATGCCTCAATATTTCACATATGATCGAATTGCATCCCGTGCTCTTTGAGCAAGAGATACTTCAAAACCCGGGTATATTTTCCCAATTGATTGAACACTTGAATGGTTTATTGGCAAAGAATACTCCTACAAAAGCTCCTCCTCAAGATATCGAAGCCTTCGAAGATCGTTTGAAATCAATGATCAAGTTAGTCAAGCAAGTTGAGCACAACTACAAATTTGTCGATAGCTACCCTCCTGAAGTGGTTGCTGGATGGCAACAATTCTACGCTGGAGTGAAGTTGGGCAAAGGTGCCCAGTATCTTTAAGTTTTTGATCAGGAATGTATGTATGCGTGAAAAAATACAAAATTAACTCCGCCTATCTCGACGTATTAACCATTTGTGAGAGCTCAGGATTTGTTTTTTCTGCGCTTCTCGCGTTCCATTTTCGCTATCAGCTTCAAGTCGTCCTCGGATGGCTCATAAATATGCCATATAGTGTAATGCGGCAATCCACCAACTCTGAAACCCATTTTACGGGCCATCTTACCAAAAGCTTCGGTCTCGGCGTGGTTCTCGAATGTGAAGGCCGGAAAGTTCACACCTTGACGGATAATAGCAGCCCTTGCTAAAATCGAAACACCTCCAACACCATCCAAATCGACCAACTCGTCGGGGTTTCCATTGGGATCACGGATGTATGCGAGGTGCATGCGCCAAGTAGGGTATTCCGCGTAACCTTCCACAATCACATCGTCCTCATCGAGAGTAGCTGCAAGCTCAAGAGCTGGACCCAGTTCCTCCCATGAGTTAAGATCGTATGGCTGTTCATTCCCCAAAAATGTTGGGAGTGGACGCCAAACATTAGGTACGAGAACATCGTAATCATGTTTCATGAGAGTCTCAATAACGTCACCAGGACACGTCTCAATATCAACATCACGCCAATAGACCCACAGGTGGTAAGGACGAAGTGCCAGTGCTGTTAACCAATTGCGGGCACGCCCCATCAATTTCCGTCTGATACCTTGAACCTTGACAGCGTGTCGGTCCGAGAATCCTTGACCAATTACTTGGCCAAAATCTTTGCGGAAGATCTGGACCAGCCGAAAAGGCTGAGTAAAGTTTGCGTGGTGTGGTGCGTCGGGAGAGTACGCCTTGCGAACCTGCTCAATGTACCCTTGGTCCATGTACAGTTTGTATAATTCACTGTTTGCTCCAGCTTTGCTTCGTCGCGCCTCATCTTCCTGCTTTAAAAGGTCAACGAGTGTTCCATTCTGAAGCGCAATCAGGTATTCGAATACTGTCTCAAGAGTTGTATCGTCGGGTGAGCAATCCAGCACTAAGAAAGCAATATCGATAAGTTGGTGGTTATAGGTAAGGTTCATCAAGTTGTAAAACGCCATTGGCAAAACCTCTTCGGCGTTGCGTAATGGCATGCAAAATAAGATGACATCGTCGCGACCGGTCGCCAGCCCGTGCGCATCCGCGAGGTCGTAGAACTCAACAGTGTTCTCATAAGTTTTTGGTGCACCACGGCGAACCCCATTAGCATCCACATGATACACTTCAAGGTCGTCTGTGTCTAGCTCCGGAATATCCGCTTTGGGGTGGTGAAACACTGGGTGAGTGTGTATCAGCAGCCGACGCACCACGACCACCGTCAAACATAGTATCGCCAAAACAAGCAACACCATCCATTTACGTAGCCATCTTTGACTGCGTTTTGGCTGCAACTTATTGTAGCTGTCATAGTTAGTATCTCACCAAGAATGGTAACATTCGATGATCTGCGGTCGCTAAGACGTATTGTCTGTTGAATTATTCGTCCACAGGATAAAGCAAAAAAGCTCGCGTACGTACATGGGAAGCCCGTTCTTGGTTTTGACCTTGTCTTTCATCAACGTCGACGTTGTTTATTGCAGTAGGTGTATGAAAAAGTACATCACGCGCGTTTTTCGAACTCGACTACCAGATTTCCACCGTGGCAGCTACATAAATTTGAAGTCGATCGGTTTCGGATCGAAAGCCTTTACTGCTCCCATATTCTAATGTGGGTAGAGCTAGAAAGGAACGTTCGTATAGAGTTTTCACGAGAAGGTAATCAAACGCTAACAATTTTTTGGTATTGGTCGACTGGTGGGACGACTCCATCAAGAATGACTTTACTTCGTAGGAACAAAGCGTGGAGGACGAACATTCAAAGCAAGTCGTTTTGTAGCCCACGTTGACCGCTGCGCAACACTAAGTAAAATCGTTTGTGATATTCTCAGTTCTGCCATAACACTTTTCGTTGGAGTGAGAGGCCGAAGTTCGAGACAATACTGTAATAAGCTCGTATAACCCAGTGCTTGAAGGCGGGAGATGAGGAATATCCGTGTGGCTGTAGCTCCTGTAAGTCGCAAACCTATCACTGAGGGGGATACAATCACTTCCGCATCTAGTAAGTTATTGGATATTTCGGAGTACTCGGCAATAATACACCGGTCACACTTCCCGCATGTACCATTTGCAAAGTAGGACGAGACCAGTCCTGTTTGGGATCGAAATAAGAAAAGGTGTGGGGTAGATTGAGATCATTAAATCTCTAGGATCGTACCAAATTAGAATAGTGGAGCAAGGTTGTGGGGCCCTCGAAATATGACATTGCAACGTTACATACATTATGGTTACATTTTAATTCGACATAAAAGCCAGCAAAAACCATATTTCTTCAATTATGTCTTCGAAACTAAACTGGGGGATTTTGGGAGCGGGAAACATTGCTGGTCAGTTCACACGCGACTTGGTACTCAATAACAAAGACGACTCAGCTAAATTCAAACATATCATTGCTGCTATTGGGCTGCTGGACCAAGCCAAGGGGGAGAAGTTCGTCTTGGATAACGGGATCGAGGGCGAAGGGAATTGCAACATTGCTCCAAAGATTCAACTGTACGATGCATTTTACACCAACCCTGATATTGATGTGGTTTATATAGCCACGCCCCACGTCTTTCACAAAGAACAGGTTACGAAAGCGATACTTGCTGGAAAGAACGTTTTATGTGAGAAGCCGATGACAGTGAACAGAAAGGACGCGGCTGATTTGGTTGCGCTTGCTCGAAAACATAAGAGATACCTCTTGGAGGGGGTGTGGACTAGATTCTTTCCTGCTGTTGAAGCCCTCAAAAAGTTGGTGTTTGAGGACAAGGCAATCGGAGAGGTCAACAGATTGTTCGTGGACTTTGCTTACAATGGAGACGTTGCCACTTTACCTGTCTCGAGTCGCGTGAGAGATGTGAAACTCGGTGCCGGGTGTTTACTCGATATTGGGATTTATTCCCTTACTTGGGCTCGTCTTCTACTTGATCAGCAATCGGGCGAAGGCCACAAAAAGTTCAATGTTGTTTCGAGTCTATACTTGGACCCCCAAGATAAAGTTGACCACAAAGCAGCATTCATTATCCAATACGCGGATGGCCTACAAGCGATTTGTACACTGAGCGAGCTTTCAGATGGACGGCAGCCTTTTGGACGATTGGAAGGTAGTGAGGGTCATATTGAAGCCTTTGCTGCTAACCCTGCTTGTCCCAAAAAGTTTGAGGTCCACTTCCGCGACGAAAAGCGCAAGACTGTCACCTTCGAGACCAAAACTGACTATCTCGGCTTCATTTATGAAGCTAACGCGGTTGCTGAGGATTTGCTTGCAGGTCGTTTGGAAAATGACTTGATGCCTCATGATGAGACGTTGTTAATGATGCAAGTTATGGATAAAATTCGCATGGATAATGGATTACAGTATCCACAAGATGAATAAAGACAGTAAATGATTGTTTAATGCAGAGTGACTATTTACATGTTTGAGGTTTGACCCAATACAATTACGTAAGGGAAGTTCATGTCTAATACCTTGTCGCACATGATAGCTTCACCCACCAGTAATCTTGAGTTGGTCTTCGAAGCTATCAACACAGTGACCTCGATTCCCAAATTGGAACAAAAAGCCTGGTAAATTTGATGCTTTATCGCGTTTGGTCCAACTAGAGTGTTCGATCCAACTAGTGTGATAATGCAATAATACTTTGGTGTTGTGGTTGTTTGGAGAACCTGATGGTTCAAGTGGCGGGCGGTCCATTGTCGCTTGTATGCTACCAGAAGAACGGACCCAGCCTCGTAAGCAGCACTGATGCCGTGAAGATAATCTGTTATCATTTGGTGCAGCATCGGTCCAGACACTGAAAAGCCGTTGGCGACTAAATTAGCATTGCAGTTTACATGTGCCACCTCTGTCAATGCTGCTTGAGTATCTTGGTTGATATGACAGTGATACAACAATTGTATCTGGTTCATCAAATCCTGAGTGGTCCATAAACACAGAAATTGAGGAGAGACGATCGGAGTATATCCGATGGCAATTCCTTCGCAAGTATTTATGCCCGGATACGAGCGATGTCGGCGAGGTTGTAACCAATTGCTTGCAATGATTTGCGCTCCAACCAGCACAAATCCAAACTCGTCTCGCGCTAGGAGAGTCTGGTAGTAGTTGGTAGCGCGAAATTGAGGGAGTAATCGGTTCTCGTGGGACACCAATGCACCATCAAACCCAGGAGTGACACTGCTTGCATCAATCCCCATCTCCATGGCCTCTTGAGTCGTGGCTACCATTGGTATATTTCTATCTGTAAGAAACGCACCTACCAATCTTGATAGCATTTTGTTGATCTCACTGACGAAAAACTTGCCTTTAGGATATGCAACGTCGGACTTCATTACCATCGCTGAGGCATCTGTATCATAATTCCTGACTATTTCAAGCAGCAGCGAATCTGCAATATCACAATTCAAGGTAGGACTAGTACATAAAGCACCCTCACGATTTCGAGCTTTGAAATGAGTAGATAGCACCTTGTCAATAAATTGCAACTGGTGGCTCTCGGAGCTGCCTAAACCAGAACTTTGAGGGGAGCGTTTGAAAAGTGTAAAACGTGGTGAATCGAGTTGACCACTTAAGCAAGCTTCTAACTCATCCCACTCAACCATTTTGATGGTGGCCTTATCAATTCTGTCAAACAGCACACTCACTTTAGTTCCGAGGTCGACAAAAGGGTTTGGATCGTAGGAGTTGTATGAAAAAGAAATCGTAAGACATGTGGCAAGCTCCAGTCTCGGCGCTTGGACGCCTCTTCCATATTGGCGCTCCCATTCAGCATCAAATGAATCGATGTTTTTTGCAGACACCCAAACAGGTAGGTTCTGCTCTGAAAACAACAACTTGTCAATTAAAGGTCCAAGCTCGTCCAATGGTTCATGGTTTACACCTCTAGTTAGAGGAATCTTGTTGAAAATAGACGCAAAAAGCTGAGAGTTTAATGGCAAGCGTGTAACGATGTCTGGAACATGTATGTGAATTGTGTGCTTCCTGGAGTTTACTCGCTCAAGAGACACGGCAATGATGGCTTTTTGCCCCATAGGTAAAGCAAATATAACGTGATCAGCGTATACCGGACGACAAGAACGCAAATGCGGCCAGTAATCCTCAAGTTCCATGTACCTTTGAGGGTCCCTCAGTGATATTGAGTCCATCAAATCCAGTTCCGCCATTTGTGAGGGATTACAGACAGCCACTGTATCTAACTTTGGTCTACCAAGAATATTGGCCAGAAGAAGCACATCCGTGTCAAAATCATATATCTTTGAACTCACCAAGAAATCGTGTATGGCCCTGATAGCACCAACGCTGCCTGTCCCAAAATCAAAGAAGTGCCCGATCAACCTCATTAAAACGGGATGAGGGTAGACTATAGCGAGTTTCATTGCCTCAATTAGATGGCGAGCTTTTCCTCCTTCATAAATAAAAAAGTACGCGTTTAACGCTTCGCGGTCAGGTTTCAGCTCCTCCAAATATTTCAACGCTTCCATGTATCCGAGCATATTATCAGCAGCAACGTCAGCCTCGACTCGACTAAATGCTGCTACATTAGATCCCGAGTTAACGAGATAATTTGTGCTCCCTTCGATAATTCCGTTCGAGAAGCCCTTCCCAACGTGTGAGCCTTTGCCGAGAAGTCCTCCACGACAGAGTGAAGGGACAATAAATTTTGGCGTAGCAGCAACAGCGCGTTGGATCAGGGCAATGACCACACATTGGTTCCAGTAGTTTTTACTCAAATCAATGACTGATTTCTCTGGTAACTTCAAAGTCTCCACAATTTGTAAAAGCAGTATTGGAGAAACATGATGGGGTTTACAGTGTTGAGAAAACACAATATCCATTTGCGGGCCTATATGGAGATGTAACTCCCGCACGCTTGTCAAAAAATATCGCAAAAGTTCGACTATGGTTGATCGTTCAGTTCTTGAGACTTCTATAACACCAAGCCAATGGTTGATAACGTCGTGTGGTTTTACCTGAACCATTGTGTTGGTGTAAGTAAGCACAGATAGTCCGTTGCTCTCTTCTGCAAAAATTGAGTGAGCAGGTTCAAGAACGCATCCAAATGACACCTGATTTCCAATGGTATCAAAAAATTCGATGAACAGGCCACTTACAAGGGGCGCAAACGTGTTCGACTCTATAACCTCCGCTAAGCTCAGTTCAGCTGGCATATTAGGAATAATAGGTGCTTCCTCGTGATCCACATCGCTCAAAATAGCGGCGTCAGCAAACACTCTCTGTTGCATTATATGGTTGTGTATCTCCTTGTGATACTTTCCATTTTCTGGGTTCTCGTGAGATAGTTCACACGCGTATGACCGACGGGTTCCACCTCCGATCTGGTTACATCCTTGCTGTATTTGCAAAGTGGTGGAGGGTCTCGCTAGTGTTGGAAGTCGACGGCGTTCAAATGTATGTCGTCCTTGTAACCCAACATAACCTCGACGCCCAAGAATAAGGCATTCATTCGTTTTAACCCGCGCTAAAGAAGTTAAGCAACTTGGCCGTAGTCGCAACATGCGGCTAGACCTCACCCCTAGTCGAGTACCCCCCATACTCTAGTCTTAATGATGCTTAGTCAAAGTCTCGGCAGCAGCTCGCAATGTTGGATAGATCTCGGCTTGAGTCCACCAGTGTAGTCAAGATGACATTGAATGTGTATGCCCCTGCATGGAAGAGGACGCGGAATTTTTACTGATGAACCTCACTGCACGAAAACTTCAGGAAAACGGGCACCTTCTGATCGTTATGGTTATTTCTCTATAATCTGTCTATTCAATGAACGCGAGGTTGCTTTTTTGTCAATGCCACGGAATTTTCCACCCATCCGTCCGCGCCACCTTCAAGTTGAATGATATCTAGGGCACGTATAGCTTTGGCGTCGTCACTTAATTTTTCATAAGCTTCAGTTCGTTCCATACCAATGATTGCAGCATTACGAGTCAGCGGTATACGCAACATTTCCTTTTTCACTTGCCAACCCATTTGCTTCGCTAAATGCTCAACGTGATCAACCAATGCGCCGTACGCACTATTAGCGCTTGGTTTCTGAGGAAACCGAAAACGTGCACCAGAGAGAGCGTGTGAGCAACAAGGTATGACCATGAACGGATAGCCTAATAAAGGTATCCAGCAAGTCATCTCATCGCTATGATTTCCAATGATGAAAGTGTTGGGCTCAAAATCAGCGGTGCAAACTTTTGACAGAGTGAGCAAATTTCCGCTTGAGTAATAAGTGTCAGTGTCTAGTACGGGGTCTGCGACTTTAAATAAGCAACCATTGTCCGCAACTTCGGGATTTAATCTCGCAAAAGCTGGGTGAGGGCGTAACAAGACACTGGGAATGACGATCTGCTCTTTCAAATTCTTCTGTACAAATGGAGGAAAATTTGACCACAGTTTTCGCGCTCTTGCGTCAACTCCTTCCCCATTATATCCCTCATGGAGGAGTATGTACACCAAAAGCCCATTCCCACACCCCAAATCTCGAAATTGCATATCGTTCTGGGGATTATCGTAACTGAGTGACCAAAGTTCTATTAGGAACGCGGCAATAGCTAAATCTTCGAAGACATGCTTTTTGGGATCAGTGCTTTCGCACCAATTGGCAACGAGTGTATCGGCGTACTTCTGCTTAAGAGTGATGTAACGATTTTGGAAAGCCGCTCTTGGTACGACAAGGTCGTGATGAACTCGTTTAGTATACCCGACTTGAATGCCCCTGGCATGCTTTGACGCCGTCTTCAACAATCTCAATGCAATTCGCATAGGCCGGTCGGTGAGTGGCATAGCGCGTAATTCTTCCACGTCACCGAAAGGAATATAATGGATCGTCACCGACCCCAGGTCGAAATGAATTCCAATAGCTTTCACTGGAGGAAGATAAAACGGAGTTTCATCCTCCGCGGAGATATGCGGTACATAGATCACCAATGCTTGGGTATCAGTGGAGTTACAATACATCAAGCACAGCTGGTTGATTATATGATCTTTGTAAGGGTTTCGCGGGATAATTCGTCGAACTATCTCTTCGCGAAGAGTCAAGCTCTTGGGGACTTTTACCTTGCGCACCTCAACATCCAGTACATCTCTGCAAAGAACGGGACCTCCTGAAAATTCCGGTAGCTCCAGAGAGGAAATTTTGTCTTCGTAAGTGACCGAGCCTTCCACATAGCGTCGTTCGCTTAAAATGTCTGCTCGCATGATAACTGTGGAGTTGATGTTGGGTTCACGGACTAGATTTGCCATCGCAGCAATGAAATGGGTCTGGGTAAATTCGACGGACTCATAGCTGCAAATTGGAACCCACTGAGACCCAAGTTCAGACTCTTCTTGAGTCAACCACCTTTCAGAAAGTCCCATCATCGGCCTTCAATGGCTTCTTGTCTTCGCAGCGCGTGCTGAAAAAAAGTCCACTTCAAAAGGGCATGGACAACAACCCCGGTTTAATCAAGTCAGTAAGGAATAAAAGGTTTTTCACAAACGGAAGTGAAAGTTCGTCCATTTATGTTTTCTTTCGACAATCTCTGTGGTACGTTCCTCCTAATTACCTGTAAACTTCGAGCGTGATCGAAAGTGTCTCACACACCCGTCAGGTAATATGGGTTATGAGCTCTTGGTTGCGGGTATCTC
Source organism: Diutina catenulata (assembly GCA_030560525.1). Classification (NCBI taxonomy): domain Eukaryota; kingdom Fungi; phylum Ascomycota; class Pichiomycetes; order Serinales; family Debaryomycetaceae; genus Diutina; species Diutina catenulata. Next base: position 30,069 of record JAKTTW010000075.1, read on the forward strand.
GAATAAACAACCTGGATATCCTTAACTCTATCTGGAATAGCTCCTACATTGCCACAAATCCCACGGAGTGGTCAGTTACCCTTTGAGACAAATTGATAAGCTGCCATGTCAAGCGTTGTGAGGAAGCTGAAAGGGTTCGTCCCTAAAGTTAAGAAGTCCAACACTAAAAGGCGCACATCAGCTACGATGACCTCACTGGCACCACAAGATAAACAACAAGAACATATGGGTCTTATCACCCCTAATGCAACTCAAGTGATGCCGAAACGCTCATCTCGAGGTCTGCGAGGTTCGATGTCGAAACCATCACTTTTTGAGAAACTACTGCCAGCAGACGTGGCCGAATCGGCCATCGTTGACGACTCAGAGGATGAACACGTTACTACCCAACGGCTGCGTCGTGGTTCACGGGCCACCCTGTTTTTAGGTGAACCTTTCTTGTCGCAACAACAAACCCGTCTGCGACGACCCTCTGTTGCGCAAGGTTCCCTGCGCCGCTTGTCGGGTATCAACCCTGGTCATGTTAGAGGACTGCTATCCGAGCACGACAGAAAATCTGGCTTTTTGTTGAAGACAAAAAACGCGCGCCGTCGCTCGCTGGTGGCCTCGGCGTCGGCTTCGCGGCGTGGTAGTTTTGCAGCGCCTCGGCCCCGCGTTGTTACCGTCGATGAAGAAGGCGCTGTTCCGAAGGTCACCGCCGTAAACCCCGTTCAAGAGTCCATACTGGTCGTTCAATCACCCAGCGCTGTCAAAATCACCCCGAATGCAATCAAGAAACCTCTACTCGAATCCACACCTGCTCAAACTTGTGGCCAAACTTCCTCATCCGTCGAAGAACCGACAGGTGAGTTTGTGCTTGCGCTTGCAGGTGGAAAGCTTAGAAAGCATCGAGTGATCGCAGGCCCCATACAGGTTAAAAAACCAGTTAAACGCAAACGGAAGCAAAAAATCAATAACGATGAAGCGGACCTTTTAGCGCTTTCTGGAGTTGCTGTTGCAGGTCGGACGCGCTACCTGAAGCGGCTTGCCAAGAAGGCACAACCTTCGTACGAGGATATGGAAGTTGAGGTCGAAAGGGAATTCGAGGAGTACCAATTGAAGCAAGCGAAGAAGAGAAAAGGCGTTGAACTGGCTGTTCGAAAGCAAGTCGATGCGGAATTGGTCTACACGGGTAATGAAGTTCGCACGATATCTAGTATTTCGCAGCTACCTCGAAAGATCCATCAGGAGGACACCGATTTGTGGGCTCAAGTCACATTGGACGAGCTGAGTCTAACATTAGCTGACTTGTGCAAACCATTGTTTCCCGTCGGTAAAGTTCTGGAAGATTTCGAGAAGGTAAACGCCGCGATTGAGAAGAAAAAAGCCGACCAGGAGACACGTCGGCGGCAACGAAAGGAAGCTCGAGAAAGGAGGGTTCCTCTTTCGCAAGTGATTGATGAAGAAGAGAAAAAGCATATAGAAGACCTGCCTGAGTCCTCGAGTGCCGGCCAGAATACGGCTTCAGTGGAGAAAAAGGCTTTTTGGGATCGTGACCTCGAAACCACACGCGCGCAGGGTCCCCAATTGAAGATGGTTGATGGAAAAATGGTAGTTGACGAAGACTCTACACGCGTTCAACGTTCGACGACTGACTTCTCGACTATGGAACGCGAGGTTTCAAATCCGTATGAAAATCCTGTCATTCTGACATCATACTCTAAACGATCATATCTGGAAAGATGGACCAATGACGAGAAGGTTGCCTTCTATAATGCTTTGTCTACCTATGGTACGGATTTCACGATGATTGCGCAGCTTTTTCCTTACCGTACGCGAAAGCAAGTGAAGGCAAAGTTCAATTTGGAGGAGCGTCGCCTGCCTGAATTTGTTGAGTTAGCATTGAGACGCAAGCTACCTCTTGATTTCGATCAATTCTGTCGCGAACTGGGCCAAAACATTATGACCATGGAGTACTACGAAAGACAATTAGCCGCTGTTCAAGAAGAGCACGATTCGCACATGAACCTAATCGAAGCGGAGCGCCAGCGAGCTCTTCGCGAGGACGCTGAGAACAGCCGTAAGCGTGAATTCGAACTGCGCACTGGTTCAAAACAAATGTCTCGAAAAGAAAAAGTTGAGGAGTTTCGGAAGAACGAGACAGTCATTGGTGAAGTTCCCAAAAGACCTCCACAACCTATCACTGATCAATGAGTTCACTTTTCCTGAAAATTCATTTACGCGTTTGCAGATAAAAATATAAATCAGCGGAGTCACCGTAGAGATCAAATGTTTTGTACTTTTGCACACTACGTATTTCTCTCTTATGATAAAATAGTTTACGCTAAAATGATTTATGTAAGCCGAGCCGCACGCTGCGGTGTCTGTAGTGAATCTGCAGGGCTGGTTTGCAGACTCGTGGCAGCGCGAATTTTAGACTTCCACAAGAGTCAACTTTAGTACCACATCAGCCACCAGAATTTTGAAACCCATTCTATTTTCGAACTTACTTTGCAATAGAACGATGATTTATTTATAAATGTCCACTCCCAAAGACTTTATCCTCGAAATTACCCCTGCCACCGACGTGGTAGAAGATCACAATATGCTAAAGTTTACTATCCGTCACAGGAATCTAGGGGTTTTCGATCAATATCGGGGAGCTCTCGGTGGTGGGACAATAACACTTTTCATCACACTCCTCTTGGAGTATGTGGGTTGGAGTAACATCAAATCGGGACGATTTGGTGGAGTTTCGTGGTTCCAAACGTTTATGTTAATTTGTGTGCTATTGGTGGCTTTTCTCACTTCATTGAGGCAAGAGCCTACAGACTCCATCATTGTCATGAAAGACATCGGTGTTCAATTGATACTGAGAAAGTCTTGGCGATATCAATCAACGGTGAAAACTTTTGTTCCCTTGGGAAGTATAATAGACCTCGTCTTACATGAAGGTATGCATGACTATGGCCAAGTGATCTTTTTTTTGGTGATATTAACGAAGCCAGATCCAAAGGCTAATAGTGCTGATGGCATTATCAAGGTTGTGTTCCCTGAGTTCTTGCCTCGCAAAGATGTATTGATGAAAGTGAGGCAGTTATCACGCGAGCTACTTTTTGGTCAGCTGAAGTTGTATTGGCGTAGAGTTCCAGGGCAAGGTTTACGCCAAATTCACCAACATTAGATATGGTACTAAATATATGACTCAGGCTTGCGCATATTCGACTCAATGAGTTAGCCCGTATTGAATGAAAATCTTAGATAATCAAAGCAAGGCAAGTATGGGCCCACTTCAAAATATTAGATCAACAAGACATCATAGTACTCTCTTTTCCTAAGGCTGGAAAAAAGCATTCGAAGATTATTGTTCGAAACCGGAGTCAAACCCCGGTTAATGCACGACGTCAATAAGGTATGAGCGAAGCGCCGCATGTACGAGTAATGCACACCGTATAAACGTTCAAATTGGGGATTTCACGTGCCCTTTCGTATACAGAATGTTTGGGGCCATCAGATTCATGGACATTTCTTAGTATCTGGTGCTATTCCCTCAAGGAATGCAGCAGAGAACGGAAATAATCTCCAATTGATCAATTGAGTCATTTATGCTTTTCCTTCTCATTTTCCTTTTTATGTCCCCCGCACTAAGCCAGCATTTTAGAAGGGCCCCATACGGTGAAAAATTTTGATCCCGGAACCGGTAAATTTCGTACTGCATATGTTGATTTCTACCTGAGCCCAGGTGGGCCTCCCAACAATATAAAAAGGAGGCAATCCGCGCACTTTTCAATTCATCCAATTTAACCAATCAAACAATCAATCATGGTTAAGTCGTCTGTTTTGGGTTTTCCCCGTATCGGTGGCCAGAGAGAATTGAAGAAGGTCACTGAGGCCTACTGGTCTGGCAAGGTTTCGGTCGACGAATTGTTGGCTAAGGGTAAGGAGATCAGAGAGCACAACTGGAAGTTGCAACAGGCTGCTGGTGTTGACATCATTGCCTCTAACGACTTCTCTTACTACGACCAGGTGCTTGACTTGTCTTTGTTGTTCAACGCTATCCCTGAGCGCTACACCAAGTACGACCTCGCCCCCATTGACGTTTTGTTCGCCATGGGCCGTGGTTTGCAAAGAAAGGCCACCGAGTCGACTGCTGCAGTTGACGTGACTGCTCTTGAGATGGTCAAGTGGTTTGACTCTAACTATCACTACGTTAGACCCACCTTTTCGCACTCGACCGAATTCAAGTTGAACACTGCTGGTGGCGTTAAGCCTGTGGATGAGTTCAATGAGGCTAAGGCTCTTGGTATTCAGACTCGCCCGGTGATTGTTGGCCCAGTGTCTTACTTGGCTTTGGGTAAGGCTGACAAGGACTCTTTGGACCTTGAGCCCCTCTCTCTTTTGGAGAAGATCTTGCCTGTGTACAAGGAATTGTTGCAGCAGTTGAAGGCGGCTGGTGCCACTGAGGTTCAGTTGGATGAGCCTGTTTTGGTGTTGGACTTGGACGAGGCTACTCAGGCCAAGTTCGCCCTGGCTTACGCCGCTTTGCAGGGGGACGACTTGCCCAAGATCACCTTGGCCACCTACTTTGGCACCGTTGTCCCCAACTTGAAGGCCATTGAGGGTCTTCCTGTTGCTGGTTTCCACTTCGACTTTGCCAGAAACCCTGAGCAGCTTGAACAAGTTGCTGCTATTGCCAAGGGTAAGACTCTTTCTGTTGGTATTGTCGATGGTAGAAACATCTGGAAGACTGACCTTGCTAAGGCTTCTGCCTTCGTCAAGAAGGCTCAGTCGGTCCACGGCGACGTTGTTGTGTCCACTTCGTCCTCGTTGTTGCACACTCCCGTTGACTTGAACAACGAGAACAAGTTGGATGCTACTATCAAGGACTGGTTCTCCTTCGCTACTCAGAAGTTGGATGAGGTTGTCACCATCGCTAAGGACGTGTCTGGTGAGGATGTTTCCGCCGCCCTTGCCACGAACGCTGCTTCTATTAAGTCTAGACAAGAGTCCTCCATCACCACCAACCCTAAGGTGCAGGAGCGTATGGCCGGGATTGACGAGTCGATGTCTACCAGATCTGCTCCTTTCCCTGAGAGAGAGGCTGCCCAGAAGGCGAAGTACAACTTGCCTCTTTTCCCCACCACCACCATCGGCTCCTTCCCTCAGACCAAGGACATTCGTATCAACAGAAACAAGTTCGCCAAGGGTGACTTGTCGGCCGCTGACTACGAGGCTTTCATCAAGAAAGAGATTGATCAGGTCGTGAAGTTCCAAGAGGAGGTCGGCCTTGATGTTCTCGTGCACGGTGAGCCTGAGAGAAACGACATGGTTCAGTACTTCGGTGAGCAGTTGGAGGGTTACGCTTTCACTACCAACGGGTGGGTGCAATCGTACGGTTCCAGATACGTTCGTCCCCCGATCATTGTGGGTGACATTTCGAGACCTGCGGCCATGACCGTCAAGGAGTCCGTGTACGCTCAGTCCATCACCTCCAAGCCTATGAAGGGTATGTTGACTGGCCCCGTTACTTGCCTCAGATGGTCTTTCCCCAGAGATGATGTCTCGGGTAAGGTTCAAGCTTTGCAATTGGGTTTGGCCCTTCGTGATGAGGTGAATGACCTTGAAGCTGCTGGTATCACTGTTATTCAAGTTGATGAGCCTGCTATCAGAGAGGGTTTGCCTTTGAGAGCTGGTAAGGAGCGTTCGGACTACCTTAACTGGGCGGCGCAGTCTTTTAGAGTCGCTACCTCTGGTGTTGACAACTCGACTCAAATTCACTCGCACTTCTGCTACTCTGACTTGGACCCTAACCACATCAAGGCTTTGGATGCTGACGTGGTGTCTATTGAGTTCTCGAAGAAGGATGACGCGAACTACATTCGTGAATTCTCTAACTACCCCAACCACATTGGTCTTGGTTTGTTTGACATTCACTCTCCTAGAATTCCTTCGGAGGAGGAGTTCATCAACAGAATCGCGGAGATTCTTAAGGTTTACCCTCCCCAGAAGTTCTGGGTTAACCCCGACTGTGGTTTGAAGACTAGAGGTTGGCCCGAGGTCAAGGAGTCTTTGACTAACATGGTCAACGCTGCTAAGCACTTCCGGGAGCAGTACAAGGCTTAAGATCGTATCGAGGTTCTAAGGCTTGATTGCATTTTCAATTCTGAAGTTTTGTTGATGCTGTCTTGGTTACATTTATTCAACATTAATGTAATTTTTTAATATCACCTTTTGGTGGTTTGATAATGATTTGATGACTATATATAGTTAGGGGTTGAGGATTTCAACATCGGTTAATAAAAAAAAAAAAGCATTCTTTTGTAGGCAACGTATTATTCGGTGCTTATATTCGACCTGCACGTGGCGTGTTCCCAATGCGTTGAATTATTGCCTTCAACAAACGTATCTTTCGCAGACATGTCAGACTTGGTCCACCAATTCATCGAGATCACGGGTTCCTCGCCCTACTTAGCACAGCAGTATCTCGATCGCAACGATCACGAACTTGCCCCAGCTGTGGAAGAATACTACTCACATCAGCATGGGGGGGGGGATGCCGCAAATGAAGATTCGAATGAGGCACCAAGAGGGTTGGGGGGGGTGACCTCAGGTCGAGAACGGTCTAGTGGCGGAAATGGGATCCGTACGCTTCGGGACTTTGGCGAAGGTGACAGTGATGATGACAAAACGAACCAGCAATTCTTCACGGGTGGCGAAAAACTGGGGTTACAAGTGGAAGGTCCGGACAAGCGCCAAGATGACAATTTGATCGACCAAATCTTTAAGCGTGCTCAGCAGCAGATGGGTGAAGATGATGATAGGCCTAGTGCTAGAGCCGATGATCCTCCTGTCGCAAAGTTCGTGGGAACTGGGTTCAAGTTAGGTGACGGTACAGAGCCACTGGAGGCGGTGGCAGGTAGCCCACGAGTACCTTCAGCCAAGGTAACTCGCCTGATTACTTTCTGGCGCCAAGGCTTCACCGTTGGCGAAGGGCCCTTGCATCGTTATGACGATCCTGCAAATGAAGGCGTTCTTCAAGAACTTAACCGTGGTCGTGTACCAGTACTGTTGCTTGACGTAGAATTCGGTCAAGATGTTGATGTGCTGGTATTCAAGAAGACCGATGAAGATTGGTCTCCTCCCAAGCGCAAAGTGGCAGGCTACCAGGGCAAAGGTTTCAGATTAGGTTCTCCTGTTCCTGGTGAAGCGGCGCCCCAGTATTTGAAAGAGTCTGACGTGCAATCAAAAGCGACGGGCGAACAAGAAGCATCGAGCGAGCCAGCAGGCGATGGTGATACCCAAATTCAAATTCGGTTTGCCAACGGTAAGAAGGCGTCGCATCGCTTCCTATCCCTGGACCCAGTTTCCACTATTTATACATGGGTCGATCAACACGACTTCAACGAAGCAAATGGTCGAGGCTTCACTTTGAACCACGCATTTCCTGTAAAAAGTATTGGTTCTGAAGGAACAATTGGTAGTGCGGGTTTGAAGAATGCCGTGATCGTTCAGAGATGGAAATAAGAATATCAACCTAGGAAGGATTTGTAAATTATCGAGCATGTATTATCTTGGGTTTACCTTTAAGGAGGTGTTAATTGCTCGACGAAGGGGACCTACAACGTGATCACATTCGTTCTACCACAATACACAGGCATAATCGAGACGTACTTTCAATTCGACGTATCCACGACCACATCGGCATTGCTGAGAAGCTTATTCTGTACATCTATTATCGAACCAAACGCTCGTAGCTTTCACCTTCGAGGTAATGGATCAATGCATGACCTTCGTAGTTTTATTAGATTTCGTGTCACAGGTGCGACTCTAACCAGGCAGTATACGTATAATGAACAATGAATTTGGTATCAGTCGTTCTTGGTGGCTCTTCATGAGTTGTTCATGAATTGCCTACCAGCCGAATGGCCGTTAGTATAGCACCCAGACCTAGGGTTTTTAGCGCTGAAAAGTATACCATTTTAAACAAGTGGTTGCCTGATTATCTTTTACTGGACCTGGCTCTTCTGAGAATTGCACGACAACACTGGTTGGGGTGCTTATGGTTTGCCCCACTAACCTCCGTAGTCCATAATCCAATCAGGTCGCGTCATCTTTTCAGGAATACTTGAGGTGGTATGAGCAGGTGAAAGCAAAAATTAGAACCGATAATTGTGAACATGGCTAGCTGTTGAGAGGTAATTGCTTACCACTAAAATAGTCAGCGGGTAACAATCAAACAGATGGGTAATCCCAAACAGATGAATGGATGCGGGGACTTAAGTTGCACTAGTGCCAAAGACAAAGGAAAAATTCGGAAGGACTTCTCGTCAATTCTCAAACATCTTTTCCAAATATCGAACGTAAAATTTCAAATGATACCAGAGAATCATATGGGCTATTATATATATACGTAATTGATCCGACTGTAAAAGCCTTATAATAACGAAAGTTTCAGTCTGATCAAAGAGAAATCCCCAGTTTCATCATATGTCACGTATGACGTAAATTATTCTTACTTCCTAGACGACGATTATGAAATATAAAAAAAATGAAAAACAACACACACACACACACACACACTCGAGCAATACCGTTAGTCATTCACACTATTAAATAATTTGCAGGAAAAATGTAAAAAGAAGACACGCACATGTTATGACAGATGCATTAGGTTTTTCTCCGATCAACGGTTCCCATTACAAGACGCATGCCGTTAATTTGTTGTATTATTACGACTTAATCAGGTCCGTAGTACTAGAAAGATTAGAGCCTTGAAAATAACCTGACGCAGGAGGGGTTCGCGGTAATCAATGGAAACTCTGTGTGTGTTAGTCAGATAGCTAGGTTCAGTATAAGTAAACCTATAAGCTACTAGACTAGATTACTAAAGACCTACCGACAATGCTTAGAGATGAGGACTGCTTCTTAAATACCTACGTGGGGCGCATAGAAGTGCCGTTCCTTATTGTTCTCAGGGCCGCGTAGCTCGGCTTCGCTGAACCCTGCTCCACATTCTCTACGCACATGCGGAATGTACAACCAACCCAAGTTGGGAACCTTCCTGATGATATTGTAGGAAACCAAGTCGGAACGAGTGCGTCGTTACCTGTCGCACTCTACCAGTCCTCGGGCGCCTAACTTTAGGGAGAGGATCAGGGATGTAATACAATATAATTTTCTAAGTATTTAGTAAATTATCAGGAAAAGTGAAAAAAGGTAATCGAAAGCGGAAGTGATCAAACTGTGACACCAGAGAAGTTAACCAAATGCACAAAGGGGTTAACGCCTCAACCAAAGTTTGATTCAGAGACCAAAATTCAGCAAAACTCCCAACTTAGCGGATACATCAAAAATGAGAGAACAAGAAGCTAACACGGGCAGTCAGTTTTTTTTTCCATATAATTTGCCAACTACTTGCTTAGATACGTAAGAGAAAAACATCAGCCAGACCAGAGCGCTTGGTGGGAGAAGGCCCGCCATAGGTAACGAAATAGTAGGAGGCATATGACGACGAGCTGCTCGTGGGGTTGACAAAAGAATAGCAGGGAATCGAACCCTGGTCTCAGTTTTTTTTTTCCATATAATTTTAAGCAAATGCACGTCGAATCCATGCAAAAAAAAGTTGAGTGTGTAGTTAATTTTCAGGAAAGGTGAAAAAAAATCAAAAGTGAAAAAATGTTACCATAAATCGCTGAGTTGAGCTCCCCGACCTCGTAAAAGCCGCGGGTCCACTCAACTAGACCATTTCTACCACAAAAAAACATTAGGGGCGTGTAGCTCAGTTGGTAGAGCGTTCGCTTAGCATGCGAAAGGTCTTGGGTTCGATTCCCAACTCGTCCACTTTTTTATCATTGTTTTTGGCAAGAATTTTGAAACGATATATGTCTTCTTATTCAAACATTCTCCAAGAAAGGCTGTGTGTTCTCAGCTTAAAGTTGAACCCAATCATTGCACAAAACTTTTTGCTGCGTCGCGTTTGTTTTCGTGCACAATGCATAAAATGCTCTTAAATTCGTGTACACGTCAATTACAACACAGTATGGGGTTGACGGGTTACCTACGGCAAATTGCTGAAAGTCAGGTCCCTGATGCAGTGGTTGAGATACCGGAATTGGACGCATTCATTGAGAGCCCTCATCACGCCAGTTTGTTTCTCTTACGTTGCAATGCTAAAGAATTCCGAGTAATCTTGGATGCTGGTGATATCGATCAATGGTTACAAGATGGTAGTACTAAAGATTTGACCATGGTTATCAAACCAAGAGGTGAGTATGTTGACACCACTACACTTCGCGTGGTGTCTATGCCAATATCTGCTGGCGATATTGATCCGTTGTATCTGATAGTGAAAGCGGGTTTGGCCCCGGTGTTCCAAGTTGTTGGCCGGAATTCAGCTATGCTTGCTCCAACTAAGAAAAAATTTCATGACTTGCAATTACTGTTGCAGCACTTGGGTTTGAATTTCGAAGTTCCCGATTTAGCTGCTACTGCCCACCCGAAAATATTAGCAGGGGTTGACGCCAACGAGGACCCAGAGTTTTTGAACGAACTCACGTCAGTAGTAAACCAATGGATTATTGACATCCAAGGAATTACGTATCTTGAGCACGCCCCGAGTGATGGTACCCTGTTGATGGATGAGATTCACTTTTGGAGAGCAATGGACCATGCTCTCAGCCTGATTAGTACTCAGATTAACCAGCCTTTTGTTGTTGACCTGTTGAATATACTCAACAACGCTAAGCGTTTCCACATTACCACAGCGTTTAAAAACGACATCGGAATTGCTGCTCAATCGGAGCGCTGCAAAGCTATCAATGGAGTTTTACGTGAAATACCAGTCGAACTGATGATGGCGATAGACGTTAAAAATGGAGAATTGTCGTCCCTCTTGCGCCTTCAAGCAAGTATAATTGCAGCTTTTGCGACCTTGCGTCTGAAAATTGGTACCTCATCTGTGGACGTGTCAAGACTTCAGACATGGCTTGAGCTTTTGGTCGTTGATGTGGTCACTAAAATGAGCTCCGCAGTGTCCGCAATGTCATTGATGGCACTTCCATACGAAGATTTTATTGCCACAGTACGCACTATTGACGAACAGGTCGTTGCCGAGGTAGATCGTCTGATCAAATATCTGATCAATGTACTTCGAGAGGTTGTGCGCAAAAGGTCTGAGAAGTATGTACCGCTTAGAGTTGAGACTAACACTTGGGAACATTTAAAACGTTGTCTCTCTGCTATGCAAAGTTTTAGAAGCAATCATCATCGATTGGTGGCTGTGGTTGAAGCGATAGAAGGGGACAGTGGAAAATTATTGGAAGCTTATAGGCGATTCGCAGTACTGGCAGACCCTTTAGGCCCTTCGTGGCCAATTGCGGAAAATCAATATGCGCAATGCGCTCGTCAAGTTCAACTGATGGTGGCTGCTCATTTGGAAGAGTGGTTTTCACTATGTGAAGATTTTGCTGACTTTGTTCATGTGGTCCTGACACTGGGTGTAGAGCTGATGGTGAGTGACACAACCAGACTTCAAATGTTACAAGTGGCGGCGAACGAAATTGACGAGGTTGGACAGGAGCATTATGACCGTTATTTTTGGGACTCGAATGCAATTCTTACTGGAGATGCCGTTCTAACCACGATTAAGGATGCGCGGGCGCGCTTGGCTAGTATTGCTTATTACAAAAGTGGGTTAGAGCTTGTTTTAGGCCCGCACTGGAGTAAGTACTCCACTGGAGCGCTAATTGAGCGTCGTATTGGAGAGATTGAACGGGATCTCGATCCTGAAAGCATAATCTCGAAATGGGCCAACCATGCAAGTTCAAAAATGTCGAAGGGTAAGGGTGGCTTATTCAAGCAAACGGAGCATGCATCAGGTGCTGATGTTGTTGTTAATTTTGATTTATCAACTGTCCAATATGGTTTGGTTATGTCCCAGTTGGTTGCTCTCGGACACAAGGTGCCCACGCATTTGAAAATGTCCATTGAGTCACTCTCGTCGTCAGTTTACCTCGTCGCACGAGGTTTGCACCAACATTTACATTTACTTAAACTGGACTTAATGACCACCCATGCTTACCTGTGGGTCTTGTTCGAGCAGTTTTCTGAGGTCATCAATAATTTCCGTGTATTGGTGGATGGGGTCACTTGGGAGACATTGATGTCGCATCTTGATCTGGTGAATCTCTGGTTTAGCACCGTCAGTGATGCACACGCGAATGTGACTCAACTTGGAAGAACGAGTTACCACGTCAGATCCGAGCTCGAAAGATTACGTCAATGTAACTATACACGGTCTGATATATTTTCTGTTATCAACAGGATTGGCTCATTAGATGTATATCGTGCGCAGCCGTCAGTTGATCTTGATATCGCCAAAGTTCTTCTTGCAAAGTGCAGTTACCAATTGAACCATATACTTCTGTGTCTTGCTGATTCTCTGTTGGACCACAGCAAAAGCAAGAAACATGCTTCGATTATGGAGGGTACCGATAATCTGTATTGGGGTCCCCTCCTAGAGCCGCCTCGCATAAAGCACGACTTGATTTTTTCAGATCAAAGATTCTACGTTCTGCCGCTGCTCGCCGAAGCTAAGCTCAAATTGACAAGATACGTTAGCGATATCATAGAAATATGCTGTCCTGTCGATACGGGAGTTTCCGAGCTATTCGAGGATCACTCTGCAGCATTGAGTGATGTGGTGTCAAGTGTGCTTGAACGAGTGGATGAACTCGTAAAAATTGGTTTGGAATGGGTCTCCCGTTGGAAAGCTCTTCAAAATTTGTGGGAGTTACACCCTTATGATCTGGTTGATCTAGCACGTCTATTTAACGGCAACCGTGGACTTAGTATGTCCTCGTGGATTGACTTGATGAGGAATATTTCTGAGGAACGCCATCTTTTTGACAACGCGGACACTAAGGTAAATTTGGGACGAGTTATCGAAATTTCTTATCTGAAGGTTCAATCCCGGGTTAATATCAAGTTTGACAGGTTCTACACCGAGCTACTAGACCAATTTAGTATCTTCACCACTGAATTCACATCCCAGAAAATCCGGGAACTTGAAGAAACCAAGGTTTCTCTTCAACCGAAGCTCACAATTGATGACGAACCAAGCCGAGTGGTCTTCAACCTCCATCAATTCATTAGCACCAGCAAAAGATTCCCCGATTGGGAAGCAGCGCTTGCAGAAACGAAAGCAGCCCAGCAGATAATAGAAATGGCCCGTTATCGGCCTAAGGTGAACTGGGTGCATTTTGAGCGGCTTGAGTCTGTATTGCTTGACGTTTCAATCTTGTTGCGATCGAAGACAGCTTTCATTGACGGAAATCACGAGAAATTGCGATCTGTGTGTGAGTCTGAACTGGCTCGGGTTCAGCATCAATTAACAGCGTTGAATCTGGACTGGGCTTTGAAGAAACCTCACCACCAACAGCCCGATGTGGCCATAAAATCTTTGGAAACTTTTGAGACATTAGCTAATAACCTTTTATTGGCACACACCCATTTGGTAAGCGTATGCTCAATGCTCGCTGTTCCGGTTCCTTCAGGTTCGATCAAACAAATATTGAATGAAATCGACAGCCACAAAGAAGTTTGGATTGCTATTAATCATATTTGGCAAGAGTTGTCGGACCTCAAGATTAAGCGTTGGACGGAGGTGAAGCCGCGTAAAGTTCGCCAACAGTTGGACGCCCTTGTAAAGGACTTGCAAGAGATCGCCGAACCTATTAAGCAATACGCCGCTTATGAGGATCTTGCAACGTCACTTGCAGCGCTACTCAAGACTATACCGACTATCCAAGACCTCAAGTCGGACGCAATGACATCCAAATATTGGCAGTTGCTTGGAGGTCAAGTTGGTCATCAGAATTTAGATCTGTCGACTATGACATTGGGGACGGTATGGTCATTAAACTTGGTGGCGAATGACCTAACTGTGCGCGAGGTGCTCTTACAAGCGAACCAAGAGCAGGTGGTTCTTGAAAACCTCCAAGCGATCGAAATAGAGTGGCAGTCCATCGCCTTCGAGCTCTTCTCATTTGAAAACAAGTGCCGCTTGATTAAAAACTGGTCAGCCTTGTTTGCTCGATGCGAAGGAGATATGAGTACGTTGTCGCTGATGCGATCGCACACTGAACACTCAAGTTTGGGATCGAAGATTGCGGGCTTTGAGTCAAGGCTTTCTAAGATTAAGCGCACCTTGGACAAATGGATTGAGTTGCAAGAGTCTTGGGTTTATTTAGATGGTGTTTTCAACAGAGGCGAAATCAATAACTTGATGCTGGTTGAGACTGCTCGTTACAATCATGTCACTTTCGAGTTTTTCGCCTTGATGAAGCGTTTGTTCAAGATCAATCTTGTCTGGGATATTGTGACGATCCCTGATTTGGAGACAACATTGACGAGGTTGGTCGAACAGTTGGATAAAATCCGTCGGAGCTTGACAGATTTTCTAGAGCGACAACGTGCGTTATTTCCTCGCTTTTATTTCGTTGGCAACCTGGATTTATTGGAGATGATCGGCTCGACTTCTGTGGCAGCTGTCAACCGTCACATCGCCAAAATGTTTGTGGGAATCCGTGGGTTGGTTTATGATAGTGAACGATCACTGGTTGTCGGTGTTCTCGGGGACTTGAGCGAGGTGGTGCACTTATCCACGTCAATCTCTTTGACGAGGTTTCCCAAATTATATGAGTGGTTGGGGGAGTTGGAGAACTCTATTAAGGAAACTTTGGCTGAACTTGTTGAAAGCGCGATTGGGGATTTGGAGATGCAAGACACTGTGGTAAGTCCGACGAGCAACCTGCCACTTGCCTTTCTCGAAAAGTATCCTGCGCAAATTTCAGTTTTAGCTGCACAGGTGGTATTTTGCCGTAAAGTCGAGCTAAATTGTTTGACAGTTGACGTGGTTTCATCTACGCTATCCAGACTCTCTACGTTGGTCACATCCGATTCAACTCCATTGATGCAACGAAAGCTAGAGCACCACATAATCGAACATCTCCATTTTCGTGATATCTTACTGTCTCTCGAAACTCGCGGCATGCAATTCTGGCAAAGACAGCAGCGCTTTTACTATGACCATCTGCAACCTTCTATTGAACGAGTCTCTGTCGCACAGTTAACTACACGCTATATCTACGGTTTCGAGTATTTAGGTGTACCGGAGAAACTCGCGTACACCCCATTGACGGACAGTTGTTTCCTCACTATGACTCAGGCTATGTCACAGAAGCTAGGTGGGTGCCCATTCGGGCCGGCAGGTACTGGAAAAACGGAGACAATTAAGTCACTTGCTCACAATCTTGGGAAGATGGTGTTGGTGTGGTGTTGCGACGATACTTTTGATTTTCAGTCGATGGGGCGTATTTTCGCCGGAGTGTGCCAAGTTGGTGTTTGGGGATGCTTTGATGAGTTCAATCGTCTAGAAGAAGGGATGCTTTCAGCTGTTGCAACACAGGTTGAGGCTATTCAATGTGGGCTTTCCCAGCCCAGCCAGACAGTTGAACTCGCAAATAATTCTATTTCCGTCCATGCCAATACCGCAATATTTGTGACTTTGAACCCAAGCTACGCTGGAAGGTCTGAGCTTCCAGAGAATTTAAGAAAAATGTTCAGAATGTTTGCCATGACCCGCCCTGATCTTTTAACGATTGTTGAAGTTTTAATGTATTCGAGGGCGTTCACGAGTGCCAAGGAAGTGGCAAACTTGATTGTGCCGTTTTTCATGGAGTTACCGCTCACACTTTCGTTGCAAAGTCATTACGACTTCGGTCTCCGTGCTATAAAGAGCGTAGTAGTGAGATGTGGCCAATTGAAGCTTGCGGGAGCAACTATGTCTGAAAGCGACATTGCCGTATTGAGTATTCAGGAAGTTATTTTGCCGAGACTTACCAAAGAAGACGAAGTTAAATTTCGGAAACTCATTTCCAAACATTTCTCCAGGCAAGCACCCGAGCAAATTCTTACTCATGATTTCCGTATGCGGCTAAAAAACTACATGGATTCAAATGGGTTTGTTACGTCGAGTGATTGGACAGTAAAGGCTTATCAGTTACTACTGACATTAGAAGCACACAAAGGAGTCATTCTAATTGGTGATTCTGGCACCGGAAAACTGGCTGTCTGGCGTCTGGTTTTGGCTAGCATGGGCGGTGAAAGCAAAAGCTACGTGATTGACGCAAAAGTTTTAACTAAGCTGCAATTATTTGGAAGGTTAGATCACATCACGCGCGAGTGGACTGATGGGTTGTTGACGGGATTGATTCGCAAAATCCACGCAAACCTTCGCGGTGAACGTGTCGTGAGAACTTGGGTTGTTTTCGATGGTGACATTGATCCTGAATGGGCAGAAACATTAAACTCCGTCTTAGATGACAACAAGGTTCTTACTTTGGCAAATGGAGAAAGGCTTGCTGTTCCTGACAACCTTAGTATTTTGTTTGAGGCCTCAGACCTCCGGTACACTACACCTGCCACTGTGTCACGTTGCGGTATGGTATGGTTCGATGCACTGGTTGTATCTTTGGACTTGCGCTGGAAGAAATTGATTCATGATGTAGAGAAGCTTTTCCCCGAGTTTGCCAAGCACCTTGCAGCTATCTCGACGAAAGAGATAGTCAATATTTCGAAGCTCGTTGTCGGTTTACCTCATGTGATGCCGTACACTCCGTCGCGAGGTTTCTCGTCCGTTCTGGCTTTTATCATGAACCACGCCCAGCGGTTGAAAGATTACTGCGAAACGGCCAATATTGCCACCATTGCTGACATCCGTTCCTACGTCATAAACTCGGTGGCTTTAGGCTTAGCGTGGGGCTATGCAGGTGAGTTGTTAAGTGAACATCAACGGAAGGTTGTGGAGGCGGTATCAGAAGTGTTCGAAATTGACGAGCGCGTTGATTTGCTAACTTCAGAGATTACTTTACCTGATGTTGAATGGCGTGCATTCACTCCGCCCGTTGCTCCCGATTTGGAACCTCACCAGGTTCATTCCCAAACCGTTGTTGACACGATAGACACTGTGCGTAACCATCATCTTGTTCACTCTATGTTACGTCATCATCGGGCGCTTATCATGTGTGGGCCACCTGGTCTGGGTAAAACGATGACTTTGCTTGCAGCTTTGAGGCTGCTTCCAAACTTGACAATTGTATCGCTCAATTTTTCGAAGCATACTACTGCGGAGCAAGTTCTTTTGTCATTACTTCAATATTGTCACTACCAACAAGAGGTGACTGGAGGTATGGAATTGACTCCCAAAATTCCAGGCTCATGGGTTGTTGTCTTCTGCGATGAGATCAATTTACCTCAACCAGACCGTTATGGTACACAAGGTGTAGTTTCATTACTCCGACAAATCATGGAGCAACGTGGTTTTTGGGGAGGACCTCATGTTGGTAAACCAGAGTGGGTTTCTCTTTGCAGGGTACAGTTTGTAGGGGCATGCAATTATCCTACCGACCCAGGCCGTCACCAACTTCTGCCTCGCTTCCTAGCACAAGCATCAGTGTTTGTTGTCGATTATCCGGCTGAAAAGCTGCTTGTACATATCTACACTGCATTCAATCGGGCAGTCCTCAAATGTTGCTCAGAGGTAAGGGGCTCAGCCGACAATCTCACTGCGGCCATGGTGGATGTGTACACCAGAACCAAGACGAAATTGGTGCCTACCCCTGAACACCCTCACTATGTGTACTCACCTCGCGAGCTCACCCGTTGGTCGCGAGGTATATTGACTGTGGTCTCTCAATCATATGTTTCCTCCGTTGCTCAACTTATGAGAATATGGTATCATGAAGGCCTTCGACTTTTTGCCGATAGATTGAGTACTATTGGTGAACAAAGGTGGCAAAGGGAGGTCATAAAACATGCTTTAGCATCGAACTTCCCTAGTATTGACATTGACGAGGTCGTTTCAGAGCCTCTTTATTTTTCACACTGGCTTAGTTCGCAGTATGAAGCAGCAGACCCTGAGGTTTTGCGTGAGTTCCTCAGCGAGAGATTACGGGTATTTTCTGAGGAGGAAGTTGAAGTGGATCTCATTCTCCACCAAGATGTCCTTGATCACGCCCTTCGTATTGATCGTGTTCTTTGTCAACGCCAGGGTCATATGATTTTGGTTGGGGCTCCTGCTAGCGGTAAAACCACCCTCACTCGTTTTGTGGCGTGGATCAATGGTCTTAAGGTAATACAGCTAACGGTGGATCGGCACTTCGATCTAAATCGATTTGATGCTATTTTGCGTTCGTTGCTACTTCGATGCGCCGCGGGTGAGCAGCTTTGCTTCATTATTGATGAATCTTCAATATTAGAAACGCTGTTCATCGAGCGCATGAATACTTTATTGGCAAATTCTGAAGTGCCGGGGTTGTTTGAAGGAGAGCAATACACGCAATTGATGCAAGTTTGCCTCGCACAATCACAAGCACAAGGTTTTTTGTTAGAGTCCAACGAAGAGCTTTATGGGTGGTTCTCTCAACAGATATCAAACAATTTACATGTGATATTTGTAATATCAAATATCACTGCTTCTCGTGGGAAGCTTGTTATTTCGCTGCCTGCACTTTTCAATCGATGTGTTCTTTCGTGGATGGGCAATTGGCAAATTTCCCTGCTTGTTGATGTGGCTCGCAACTTGTTAGCATCCTGTCCACTCGATATGCCATATACTTTACCGAAGTCGCTAACTACGACCACGCATGTGGATATACGTACGTTCCGTGATGTCTTGGTTGATGCTTTTGTGTTTACGCACGAATTGGCGAATCAAAAACGTAGCTTCACGTCCCCAAATACGTTTCTACGGTTAGTTAAGTTGTTCATCTCCAGCTTTGAGTACAAAATGTCCGAACTTGAGAACGATCATCGACATAAACTTGCAGGCTTGGACCAATTGCGTGATACAATGTTGCGAATGGGTGAAATGCAGTTACAATTGCAGAACAGTCGTGAAGAGTTACTTCGAAAAGATTCAGAGGCTAAGAAGATGTTGAATCGAATGTTATCCGAGCAGAATGATGCTGAGCGAAAACGAGAGTTTAGTGTGGCCACCCAAGCAGAGCTTGAAAAGCAGGAGATTGAAATCAAGCAACGCCAGTCCCGTGTTTTATCTGACCTCGAACGCGTGGCACCTGCCGTCGCAGCAGCACAAGCAGGGGTTCAAAACATAAAAAAGCAGCATTTAACCGAGTTGAGAAGTATGGTAAATCCACCCCAGGCTGTGAAATTAACAATGGAACTGGTTTGTACCTTGTTAGGTTACCAAGCTACCAATTGGCGAAGTGTCCAGCTGATTATTCGAAAGGACGATTTTATTGCTAGTATTGTGTCATTTGATTCAGAGCAATTGTCGGTAGAGTTGCATGACTTCATGGAGAAAACATATATGGCCCGTGGTGATTTTACTCTGGACCAAGCACATCGAGCATCACAAGCATGTGGGCCTTTGTTCGAATGGGTTTTGGCACAACTTACATATTCGCGGATTCTCCATGATATTGCACCTCTACGCGAAGAAGTAGCTCGCTTGGAGGAGCAACGCAAAAAGACACAACTACAGGTGGTAGCCATCAATCAGATGATTTCAGAGTTGGAGATCCTGATTGACGCAAGCAAAAAGCGTTATTCTGAAGTAATTGGCGATGCAGAGAGTATCAAGCACCAGATGGCGAGAGTCCAAGAGAAGGTGGATCGTTCAAATATGCTCATCGAAAGTTTAACAACGGAGAGAGAACGTTGGAAGGAGGCAATCAATCAATTTTCCACGCAAAGACAAAAACTTGTCGGAGATTCTGTGCTTTCGGCCGCCTTTTCGGTTTATGCAGCGGCATGGGATGAGCGAGAGCGTGAACATTGGATGCGAGCAATTCAGGACAAATTGCGGGGTTCTACCATATCATTTGACACACTCCGAAGTCGTTCAACCCTGCAATGGCACCCAACGGGGTTTTCCAAATTGGAGGAGTTGGATTTGAATGGAGACCCACTCATTCTCGACAATTTGGCTACGATCATGAACTCGACTGACCCTGTTGTTGTATTAGACCCAGAGGGTACTTTCAAAGACGTCATACCCCTTGTGTATCCTAAAGCCATCCATACATCGTTTTTGTCGGCAGGATTTGTCACTCACCTTGAGAATGCTCTCAGATTTGGTGGCGTGCTTATTGTAGCTGATGGAGAAATCTACGATCCAATCATAAACTCTGTTGTTCGAGGTGATTTGTACCGTACTGGAGGACGCCCTATGGTGAGGATAGGAGAAAACGTGGTTGATTTCTCTGAAGGTTTTCGTTTGATTATTCACACGAGTGATGGTGAGCTTCAAATTCCTCTGTTTGTCACATCACGTTCCGTGGTGGTGAATTTCAGCATTACTGCAGGTTCATTGGAGAGTAAGGTTTTAGACATGGTTCTTGCGCACATCAACCCCGATGTACATCACCAGAGGGGTGATTTGGCGGAGATGCGTGGGAAGTTAACTTGGCAACTTTCTCGACTTGAAAATGAATTGCTACAGGGTATCAGTGAAGCCCCTGGGTCGCTTCTAGATAATTCGAGTTTGATTGACACCTTGAAGCGACTCAAAGTTGAGGCAGGGGTGGTCGATCAAAAATTAAGTTCGATGAGGGCTATGGTTGAGACGGTGGATATCGTTCGAAATAAGTTCGTTGATATCGCGCGACACGCAACAATTATTCATTCTTTCCTCCTCCGCACAGGTGGCTTGAGCCGGTTTTACCCTTTATCCTTGTCACAATTATTGCAAATTGTATCTACGGTTTTGAGCTCAACAAGAGAGAATGCGATGGAAATTGACGTCTTCGTAACAGATCTTTATCGTGAAGTTTATGCGCAAATTTGGCCTCGTCTCACCAATCGCGACAAGGTTGTCGTGGCCATTGGACTTTTGCTTTGTTTAGATGAATCCCTATCTAGCGATGTGATCAACCTTTGTGGAGTCGTTGGTAAAAGTGAAAGCGCCAATGCCAAAACGGTTACAAGTTCAAAGCTACACCGGATAGTTGATATGGTCTCCAGCTCCCTGAACCCAGCAACTACGTTGATTGATGAACTCAGCAAGCTTACAGAGTTTTTATCGTCTGGACTTGGTTCTTTCTCTTCGCACTACGATTGGAAACGTGCTATCGTTACAGACCGAGGTCCATTCGTCCTCGTTCTGCCCCCTGGCGTTGATCCAACGCTCCAAATTAGCGGCTTAGCCCATCAATACGGCGAGAGCTTGCGGATAATTTCTATGGGAGCAACGGAAGGGATAGAGGAAGCGGATCACGCTCTCAAGTCAGCCGATTATGGATGGTTACTCTTTCTGAATGTTCAAACGTCTCCTCAGTGGTTGTCAAAGTTGCATAAAGCGTTGAGCGAGGTTGAGAGTGTTGTACCAAAAGTGTTTTTGACATGCAACATTACATCACAAATACCGTCCGATGTAATTTCCTTATCGCGAGTTGTTCTCTTCGAGCTGCCACCTGGGTTACAAAATATGGTTCGCGAAACTCTCAAGTTTCTCCCAACCAACGTGGAGCATCCCCATTTACATTTTTTGTTAGTTTGGTTTCATTCTGTTTTGGTAGAGCGGCTCCGCTACGTCCCTGTCAGTTTCAAGAGAGTTTACGAATTTAGTGATAAGGACTTTGCATTAGCTGTTATTGCCATTAACGAGCTAACAAGCCAGACTGAAGAGATAGCTTGGGAACAGATAGCCCATACAATTGGAAGTGTGATTTACGGGAGTCAAGTGGATTTTGCCGAGGACATGGATTTCATCCGTGGATTGGCTTCGCATTTGTTTTCTGTTTCTTCCCTCGATAATGACTTCAATTTGATTTGGAGTGTAAATGAGGTCGGTGAAACACTCCATCTCCCAAAAACCAATGACTATGCTCTGTGGATTGATAACGCGCTACCTGGATCGACACCGCTAACATGGATTGGCTTGTCTGAGCAAGTCAACTTTACCTGGTGCAACGAATTCAATAAAGCCATTGCGGAAGCTGTGTGTGAATTGTTCGCTTATTGATTTATGGAAATATTTGTTGAAAATTTTGAAAGCTTAGTAAGAATCAAATGTAGAAAGCATTGCCATTTTCGTCGTCTCTGAAGCAGTACGATTCGATCAAGATTGAGTTTAATGAGTTTGTACGGAAATCTTGAGGATTTGTATCCTTAGGAGTCATCAATACACGTGTTGTGCTGCTTTCCTCACTCAATCAGGTAGTAGGAGAGGAAAAATTTACAGCAATCAATACAGATTAAATGAAACAAGAACCTTTTTTGGTGGAACAATTCATGGACGAGTTTGAAACTGCCGTTGAATATAACATGGGAGAAACCTGTGTACATCTGCTACTTCTAAGGGACCTTTTAGATGAAGAAGACTTCCACGAGTTAGCCCTGGCGAGGTTGACTTACGGCCACATTCGTGGTTCACCTCATCTTAGGAGCGAGATCAGTGAGTTGTACTGTCTGGTTTCGTCGGATGACATAGTGGTCACCAATGGTGCCATAGGTGCTAATTTTTTGGGATTTTACTCAACTTTAACTCCCGAAGATAGTGTGGTGGTAATCACACCAACGTATCAACAGTTGACTCTGGTCCCTAGTATGTTCGGAGCAAGAGTGACGGAGTATAAATTGAGTTTCTCGCAAGGTTGGATGCCTGATATCGAAGAGCTTGATAAACTTCTTGAAGAAGTTGACGCTTCGATGTTGGTTATCAATAATCCAAATAACCCGACAGGAGTTGTTTGGGATGATCAGACGATGAAATGCATTGTGGAGCTTGTGCAAAGAAGGGGTGTTCTCCTTTTCAGCGATGAAGTATATCGCCCCCTATATCATAATTTGGACGAAGCACGAGCTCCTAAACTGGCCATAGATTATGGTTACGAAAAAGTGATTGTTTCAGGCCTGATGTCGAAGGCTTTCTCGCTCGCTGGCATAAGAGTAGGGTGGCTTGCTACGAGAAGTCAAAACATGATCAAAAACATTTGGGAGAAGCGTGATTACAATACAATAGCTGTCTCCATGATAGATGATTTCGTAGCCACAAAGGCATTGTCATGCCGAGAGAAAATTATGAAGCGCAACTACGCAATTTGTCGGGAGAATTTGGCACTTGTCAGTGACTTTGTTGCATCGCAAGAGAGGCTATCGTGGGTGTCTCCTTCAGGAGGGTCTACGAGCTTCATCAGCGTTCGTGGAGTGAACACTTCAGAGCTCTGTCGCAAACTTGCCTTAGAGTTCGCTACCTTACTCGTGCCTGGCGAGGTTTTTGGTTTTCCAGGCTTCGTCCGTCTAGGCTTTGGAAATTCGAAGGAGGACATAATTAATGGTTTATTTCGATTAGCTTCTGCTTTAAAAGATTGAATAATGACAATTAACCGCGATCACAATCTTGGTCAGCTTTCCTCAAGGTATTCGACTCAAGTAGACTGAATTTATTCCATAGTTTTGACGGTGAAATGAGCTTTGTTCTGTACCAAGCTGCTAATATCAAATCCCAATTCGCCCTTCATAGAACTGGGTTTAACCTCGTCTATACATTTTTTCAAAGAGGCAAGTGTTAGTTGATTTTCCTTGTTG
This sequence comes from Diutina catenulata, assembly GCA_030560525.1. Lineage (NCBI taxonomy): Eukaryota > Fungi > Ascomycota > Pichiomycetes > Serinales > Debaryomycetaceae > Diutina > Diutina catenulata. The sequence goes on from JAKTTW010000075.1 coordinate 53,658, forward strand.
AAATCGCTAGCAATCAAACGGAACACCCCATCATTCAGACCATGACATTCAGCGGCATCATGGGGTCCTTGGTATAATTGTGCAATGAAAGCCATCTGCGATGTAAGTGCCTCCTTGATTTCCTTGAATGGAAGCGTGTTAGGAGCATAAGGGGGTAGTCCAGACAAGGTTATCAATTTAGTGATTGTGGTATCCGAAATCGGTGGTATAGCACTCTTACCAGCAGTGATAGCTTCAGTAACCGACCACTTGGGTTTGGCTAAAAACTCTGTTATCTCGCCTTCAGACTTGAAATGAACCAGTCGCCTACATCCCACGCGGATCCTTGGCAACCTTTTCAACATCGTGCGAAGTAATGTACAATTTCATGCGGCGGAACTTAATTCGCCAATACTTCAGTCTTTCGCAACAACAAGAAAGTGAACACACTCAATTTTCTATCTTGCTAGACAACCGTGAATGCGAAATATGAAAGTGGATTGTGCAAATGGCCCCCGCAAATTTTGTTAATTACCTAATACTTTGCATGGGAGCCGTGATTTTTGGGTGAGGACGCGACTAAAGACCTTATATAAAGTGCCTTGGAATACCTACTGATTTGACTGGTCATACGCACCTTCATATATACTCTCGTTAACAAGCTGGCGAGGGCTGGCCCATTGCAATGCGGCGCTCCGCCTATTTAAGTATTTTTTCCTTATCAGGAATAGGACGCACCAAACGCGTTGTTACCAGATTCAAGGGGGAGGTGAATTGCGGTGACCCACTCCGACGAAAAAGTGCAGAAACTCCAAAGGAAATGATAAACAGGATTTCATCGAGTGATCATCAAGTGATTGACAAAAGTACTTTCGAATGGCGACTAACGTCAGCCCGATTCAGTTACACTCCAAGACGTATCGGCCCCTACAAACCTTATTCATCACCAGACGTGCTGGAATGCGGGGATGCACATGGTGATTAAATCTGTCACCAAATGACAACTGTAAAATATCTTTTTTGACTTTACTACAACTAGGTCAGAGTGAGCGTCACGCTTTCAAGTTGATAACACGACGTAAAACATCGGGCATGCGATCTGCATTACCTTCGGTTGGGTGTTGAGATCGCAGAAACCGACTGGAAGTCGCTTAACTTATTCACATATATTGAGAATCAAGGTAAAAGTGCCGTTCATCTTTCAATTGACACTGCATTTACGCGCCTTGATGATGATTATCAGTGTTCAAAACGCATGGGGTGCATATAAAGGAATTTGGGTTGCTTTTCCACCCCATTTGGGAAAATTAAACGCGTATTCACAAGCAAGCCATTTTCTAATATGGGTAACTCCGTGAACCCTGCGAGGGGTGGTATAGGTTCAGATCGCTTCACACGAAATGGGACAAAGATACGAATCAATGAGCTAGAGGGATAGGATTGATTTGGTTTGTATCATCCAGGGCCCACCAAACTCACGACTTCAACAACAAAATTATTTTTCCAACACATTCGGCTTGGGTTTTACTAAATAATAATTCACCCACTAAAAATACAATATAACGCCACATGGCCCATCACAAAGGGGTTTTTTTCGACACACTATCAATGAACAACCTGTGTTTAGTGATGGATGGAAGTGAGAATGTGCCACCCGTCAAAAGAAAGAGAGGCCGACCACCTAAGGCACTGTCGCTCACGAACAAAATCACCACAACTTTGAATATTGAGGTAAATACATCGCCGCTAAAGCTGAGGATACCACAGGCTGAAACAAACTCAAACAATTTGTTGAAGCGCGGTGCTCCTGACTTCTTCACACCACTTATGCGGGTCCTGCCATCTCTGCGTAAGCGCAAACGCAAGAGTTCGACATCTTCAATCACCACCCCAATTGAGCAATCCCCGATGGGGTTCAGGCCAACCCCCCCACTTGGAAGCTACCCTACGCCAAGCAAGACGGAGCCTCTGGGACTGCCTATTGGACTGGCTTACGTGGCGACCCCTTTACAAGGAGCGCCCAATCATCAGCATATCCATCAGATCCAGTCTCTTTCCCTGTCATCACCGCAGCAGTGGAATTTGATGCCTCTGGCACCAGTGGATAAGCGGGATCAGTTTGGCGGATCTTTAGAACCACTACTGTCGCGGTCATGTTACCCACCACTGCCAAGAGGCAACGTGGCGCCTTTTTGTCAGAGCCAACTAGAACTATTTCCAAGTGAACAACTTATGGTTAAACGGACTGCGCTGCTTGGAGTGAGAAACCAAGCGATCGAAAACTATAGTGCCTATAAAGCTCGAAGGGTAAATGAGGATATTGAAGCTGATGTGGATGTGAGTAAGAATGGCCCGTCGTTGCCATCTCGAAATTTGGACTCAACTCTGGTAGTACTCGATACAGTACGATATCAAATCAATCGTTCCAATTCTGAGTTTTATGGCTCTAGGGCGTGTTCTGAACCACAAGACCACTTCTCGGCCCAGTTGAAATCAGTGGACACGGTTGGTGATCAAAAATCGAACCCCGTTCTCGAACTCGGTATTTCTGCAGGTTCAGACTCCGTGGAAGAGGATGGTTGTCAATCCAAAAGAGAATTGGGTGCATCGGAGGAGCCTGAAACTTGTATTGAATCGGTAAAGAGCACGCCGACTCTTTCCAAGACGAAAGCCTCACTGAACAACGATTTCCTGTTTAAACTCACTGTGGATGGCCTGGGGAAAGCGCTGTTGGCTGACTTTTTAGATAGCTTGCTGGGTGCAAGGACTTCCAACGTTGATCACAAAAAGTTGAGGACTTCGCACAATAATGAGTTCACCATCCGAAGCCCGGATGTCAACGACAGTTCCATCAGTAACCATAAAGAAGCAACCCGAAATCACTTGGCAGCGCCTATGACAATGAACTCCCCCGTTCAGATGCGCGTACCACAATTGCGACGAGCCAACTCTGAAGCAGTGGCTCCAACACATGCGTCAGCTCTACCCATCGGAAGTACCAACTTCTCCATGGACGACACGTCGTTGCCCTCCCATGCTACATTACCTCTGGGAGTTATGCCCCAAACGCCCAATGGACGTGAGTACATGTTCTCGCGGTTCACGCCTTCTCTGCCTGGGTTTGCAAACACATTGAGCCTTACTCCACAATTCAACACCCTTATGAATTCAATGTTAGCTTCTCCCAAGCGACTTGTTGATCCCTACGATGATTCGGGTTTTGCCTCGACAATCAAAGAGGAGGATGACATCCCCCCACCAGTATCTAAAAAACAAGAGGAAACAATTCAAACACTGGAAGGCGGAGATGCTCGTTTGGCTTTAAAGCGTATGATATACGACAAGAATGACTAAGTGGTCGAATAATAATCATCAATGCTGCAGTTCAGAGTGAGGAATGAGAATATTACATGTTTGATTTATGAGCTTACATTCGTATTCGCTCCTGAAATTGCTATATGAGGTTTTCTAGGTGATGAAGAAAGGTCACGTCACAGTGACTCTTTTAGCTTTCGAATTACTTGAGTTCAGAGGTGGCGAAATTTAATCAATTATACTCAGTTCAACTTTGTAGTGCTCTGAAACATCAAGTAGTACGCTCACTAAAATATTGATACGAAAGGATTGAAGAATAGCGCTTTTCAGCACCGTGGTACCTGGTTTTCTTACTTGAGGAAACTCTCCCGCTAGTTACGGGTCAGGTATGGTTGAGGGTGCTTATCGTTTGCCTCACAAAATCACATATTGTCGATACATCAGTCTCGTTAGATCGCCTAACTCTCTTTTTGTCGCGCTGTTGTGTGTTTAACTGCTTGGGTTAATATGAGTAACTTGGAATAAACCAGTAGATGGATTAATATGTGAATGTAAGATAAATAATAAGGCGTACCAAAAAAATGAAGGCAGGTTTCATGTACATAGAAAAGTATCGGAAAAAAAAATTAACTACTGGGCCAAAGATTATCATCGTGAATTTTGGGAGTTACTGCCCTCGAAACAGCTTATAAATGTTGATTTATTCCGGAATAGCCATGTCGAATTAAAGGTTTGCCTCCTCCTCTATTTATATTCTCAAGCGATTTGCGTTTGTAGCCGAGATGTTGTACGCGCTATGAAAGAATCTAAAGTATCTAAGTCAATCATATCCACTTATCCAAAGGTCACATGACGAAAGGTTATTCGTTGTCTGAGATTCCCAAACCTAACGTGGCAGGAGAACCTCATGCTTATTCCGCAAAGCCACAATTGACGACTAACCAGACAAATTTATTGAGGGTAGCAAAATGTGCCTTTTCCAATGCTAAAGCAAAACACTACGACGTTTCTGCGTGTGAACACTCTCCTGGTGAATTTACAAGCTAAGAGTCTTCGATTTGAAATTTTCACGTTATTGTAGGAGCTTTCAATAAATATAGCAGATCAATAGCGCATTAATTTCGATCAAGACAATTGTTGGGTTATATATTAGCCGCTTTAGGTTTGCGTGGTGTAAAAACTTAGATCTATTTCTAACAAAAATGGACGGGTTGGGAATCGAACCCAAGACCTTTCGCATGCTAAGCGAACGCTCTACCAACTGAGCTACACGCCCACAACTTTTTTAAATTTTTTTTTCACTTTTCCTGAAAATTAACTAAATACTTAGAAAATTTAAGACATGCGTCTTATAATTTTTTTACTTTTCCTGAAAATTACCTAGAAAATTAACGGCATGCGTCTTATATGGGGAACCGTTGATTGGAGAAAAGCCACAAAAAAGCCACGAGTACTAATTCGTAATCCTTGTCAGATCTTACGTATCTAAGTACGTAGTTAGCAAATTATATGGAAAAAAAAAAAAATTGTCAGCCCCAAGAGCAGCTCGTCGCCATATGCCTCCTACTCTTTTCGTTACCTATGGCGGGTCTTCTCCCACCAACCGCTCTGGCCTGGCTGATGTTTTTCTCGTGTTTTACAGTCAGAACTTACGTATCTAAGTACGTAGTTAGCAAATTATATGGAAAAAAAAATTAAGAAAAATGTTGAGCGAGAAAAGAATGAACTTGCGGAAGTCCCTTTGAGCAGCATTCAAACCTCGTGGGGTCGGTGCAGAAACGTGGAGAGAAATTGGACTTTAATAGAACATTTTGCAACTTGGAAGTCGGGCGCGAGTCATAGGAGAACAGTGAATCTCAATGCACATGCTTGGAGCCTTGAGCAGATGTAAGCAACTGGGCTGTACTTAATGATAGTTTCTATATGGGGTACTTTCCTTCAAGGACAACTTTCTTTCGAGAGCACACTCTGACCGTTACAGGCTGTTCAGTATGAGCTATGCGATAGATTCATATTAATTTGGGGTCAAAACAGAGCACAGGGGT